>VZUA01075338.1:10039-23221 GCA_013401035.1 Horornis vulcanius | reverse complement strand
CCTCCACCAATGCGTGAAAATAGGTTTTCTAGGACAAGAAACGCCATGCTTTTGTGTCTAATGACTTAGGCAACCTCACAAGATAAGTATATAATTTGATTCCAATAAGAAACTCTCCAAGACATAAAATTCTCATTACCATCCTTGCAGGGCTCTGAGCCATTGCACTTCCACAACGTGGCATTTTTATATATTGACAAGGTGTCACCAGCATTGAGTGTATCACCCCACTGGGCTTCAGGCAGGAAGAAACAGGTAATGGAAATGGGAAAATGCATCTTGGAAGGTNTAGATCTCCCCCATAGTGGTACACTCAAATTGAGTTTGAGCTGCTCAGGGAAGGGGCTGAAAAGCTGCCACCTTGGACTTAGACTACCTAATTTTGGATTGTCACTATACCAGGTACCTATTAATCAGTCCCAGTAAATTAATGATAAATCTTAAACATGCAACAAATGTACTAAGCATATGACATATACATATATATAACTACTTATTATAAAACTACCTACAAGGATGATGGCAGACACACAACATGCAAGCATATGCAGTTATTTTTACCTTGGNCAAATGATCTCACAGTGTCGTTGTAAAGCTTCAAGCTGGAAAAATTTAGCAGCAGAGAGAAGCTAAAAAAAAAACCAAAAGGCATGGAAAAAATAGTCAAAAACTGCTGAGAGATACAGAATCAGAGCTCGCTTCTTTACTGTTTCATTATATTTTTTCTCTGCTCCTTCTTCAGTTACCATGAAAGTACTGACAAAAGTCAGAATGAGAAGATTGCTTGGTTGTTTTAACCCTCTGCAGTCCCTTCTAAATCACTCAATGGGAATCTATACACAGAGAAAACACCAAAGACTGCTCAGGTGCACACACTGACTTTGGAAAGGGACAAGGAGAAAAAGAAAACAATGGCTTGAAGAATATTCTGTTACTTTGCAAACAGACTCTGCAATAGGGGACCTGCAAATAAATCCCCAAAACCCAAAGCTCTGGTTCCACTTTCAACTGTTCCCCAAGATCTTATTTAAACAGAACACCTGGATGTGGGCAAGTCAGCAGAAAGGTCAGGATCAAGAGTATAGAGGAATCCATACCAAACGATGATGACCATCCTGGGCAGTCTTAATCTATAGAGACAATAAACCTCAAATCTGCCACCTCAGCAGGCTCAAGGGAATGGAATCAGATCTCCATATGCTCCTTGTCCTAGCTTGTGAGCAGCTGTAAGGGGATGTCCAGGCCAGGAGCACTGAAACACTGTCTGGGGCCCATGTTACTCCAAGGAACGAGTGCACAGAGCTGCGAACCAGCTTTGTGAGGCAGTGCCTAGCTAGCATTCATGTGAGTGTCATGTGGCTGTCACTGCTCTACCACAGCTCTCCTGACACCAGCAATGACCTCCCTCTTTGGCCCTGCATCCCCCCTATGGCTATACTGCCTACCCTGGCACTGCCTTGGCATCTCTGCATGCCCGTGGGGTGAAAATGGCTTCAATTTTGAGTTCTCCAACTGATTTTAGCAGTGTTAAGATATCCTCTATTACCCTTTTTCTGTCCTTTTACAGCAGGGAAAAGTAATTTCATTTTCTGTCTTTCCATGGTAGGTCATTGGCTCTCTGCTCTGCCTTAGAAAGCAGGTTGGAGTTCTTCATTGCCTGACACCTTGCTGTAACCCAGCCAAACCTTAGACCAAGTTGTTCACATGTTTAAATAGCACTTATTCAGGTATTCATGCTTTTACACAGCCCTATTTATTTGGGACTCATAACAAAAAGCTAACATGTGCATCCCAAAGGGGCTCTCATGCTGCGCTGAGGAACAAACAAAACCCTGAAACTTCCATGACATTATTCTGACTTCTCCTATGCAGTCTGCTCAAGATCTACTTTAGTCCCATAAATAAATCCAAGTGCTGATGTGATAGCAGCCAGCTGGCCCCAATTATGAATTGCAGCAAAGATTTCTGTGGAGTATTTCTGGTGCTTCTTGTTATCATATTTGTAATAAGGCAAGTTACTAAATGCAGTTTTGAAAGATAAAGCCAAATCTTATTCCAGCTGCCTCTGTGGCTCAAGCAGTCATGTGCTGGTTTGTAATTACTTTAAACTGTGAGGAGCCATGGCCAAATCTGTTATCAAGAGATCAATCAATCAGTCATACATTCTGGAGTCTAAAAAGTTTTGAGATGTCACAAAAGTAGAGCAAGCTGCCAGCTGAAGGGCAGCACAAGCTTTTTAACAGCCTAGGTGATAACACACACATCTCTATAAAGCCACTGCACTGCCTAGTCTAAGATTCTCTATTTCAGAAAAGGTTAGAAATTCAGGAGGTCTTTCAAAACTCTGAGTGAAATAGAGAATTAGAGAACTTTTCCTATACAGGAAGTCAATGCTTACTTAAAAATCTACTGCCTGCACTAGAGTGGGGTAATTTCAGTCCTGAACAGTTCCATCCTCTGGCTGCCAGACTGTAGTGTTACAGGGACAGAATAATAGAGGCAACAGTGGAAGAGTGACACAAGGAAAGGAAATGGAAAGCAGCTGCACCAGGAGAAGTGCAGATTGGCCATAAGGCACAGGTTCTCCACTGAGAGGGTGGTCAGTCACTGAACAGGCTCCCCAGGGAAGTGCTCATGGCACCAAGCCTGCCAGAGTTCAAGGCACATCTGCACAACACTGAGTGATGTGGTTTAGCTTCACACAGCCCTGCAAGGAGCAGGGAGTTGGACTTGATGATCTTTATGGGTGTCTTCCAACTTGAGTTATTCTATGACCCTGTGATCATGGTGGCAGGCACTGTTGATTACCAGCTGTTTAAGTAGCTCTGAATTTAGTATTTACTGACCTGCATTCTTTTTGGCTGCCTGAAAAGTCCCTGAATGATTATCAAGAACTTGCTCAATATATCTTAGTTCTGTATAGTTGGAGTGGTTTTGCTGATCACAGCTGACAATGATAGCACACAGTATTTGGAAGGGGATGACTTAACATCCATAAGGTTTTGGTTGTATGGCCACAATGAAGTTTCAGTCAGCTCCAGCTGGCTCGGTCTGCCTTTTGCAAAAGGCCACAACAGCACCTGGATGTTTTACACCCAGTGAGAAAGGGGCAAAGAAGGCTCTGTATCTCAGGGAGCAGATTATGGTTTTATTCATAAAATTTGAGTGTCACATGCTTGAAATTGAACTGAACTGTGTCTCCTGTGGACTTCTCTCATGGTTAAAGACCATGGACTTCTCTCATGCCCAAGACTTCTCCAATGTGAGGAGCCAAACTGGATGTTTTTAAAGCTTCTGAGATAGGGAGGATGGAACACTAAGTTGCTGGAAATTGGTTCCAGATTTTGGTAACACCAGCTTTGCCTCTAAGTAGGTATTTGCAAAGTCTTCCAGTCCCCTGCAGGACTGCAGAGAGCCTAAGCACTCCAGGTGAGGCACTGCTGGCTCTTACAGGAATGCTCAGGAGTTGCCCAATGGCCACGTGCCCTAGGGTGCATGGTACACAGATCAGTCAGCATCGCTCCCACTGCAATTAAATAAATGTCTCTTACCTCCATAATTTCATTATTTTTAATCAGGAGTGACTCTGCACCTCCATAATAAAGATACTGCATAACCAGCTGTAATAAAACAAAGGGAGTGTTTATAAAAACCAATCCAAGACATAGAGGAACAGGAGACAATGCAGACAATACCTAAGGCTCTCCCAACACCACCACAGATCTGTAGGTAAAAATAGCTCAAGCCTCTTGATTTCAAAGATATACTTGGTTATTCTCTCTCTCTCTGCAAAGTTCAGTGTTTCCTTCTCACAGGCAGTCTAATGTCTCAACCCTCACCCTCAAATTGTCTGGATTTCCTGGTGTGCTTCAAACAGTTTGCAGGAAATGGATTAACTAATTTGAATTTTCAGTGTATTTCCCAGCCTGTTAAGTACATCACTGATTCAGGCAGACACAGCATCTATAATGGTTATTCCCTTATTCCTTCCCTGGGAAAGGCCACCTTCATCCAGCTGTGTGTGGGCATGCATGGATGATAAGAAAGAGGTGGAGGAGGCTTTGCACTATAATACAAGCCAGCTAAGATCCCTTTGTGGGGAGCCCAGTTATTGTAGGCAGCTGGGAATTATGTGCAATGGTAACAGTCAATACATGGAACTGCCTGAGCTCCAGTTCAAAGCAAGGGAAGCGTATCCATGTACAAGCTTTTTGTGGCCTTTGCATGGCAAAAAATTGATTGGAGAGCACTGCTAAGGAGGGGAATGACATGTGTCTCTTCCAAACCTGTCCATTAAATACAGAAAGAGCCAACTACAGGAAGGAATGCCTTATGCTGACAGGCAGTGCACAGCCCATGTCATTGAAATGCATGTTGCTGTATCTGCTGGGGCACATTTGCAATCAATAGCATTCTGCAGTGCTTGAACAGGGATGAAATCTGTGCTTGTGAAACCACTGCTCTGGTTTATCAGGTACACAGGTACTAAGTTTGACAGGGCATGCATGGTGCTCCTCTTACAAGTTCCATTCAAATTCAGTATGAGGACTCTACCTGAAAGATGGGGTACTTCACATAGTTGATCTCAATACAAGTACTATCAGATGAAGGCTTGCTAGACAGCAATGCTTTAAACCTAAATAAAAAGGAGCAAAATTGAAATACCAGCCAATTATCTCTGTGGAAAAATGCAGTAAAAACAGTACAGAAGTGCAGTGGAATGTCAGCATCAACTCTTGCAAAAACATATACTGAAATTAAACATATTTGTCACCAAAGAGCATCAAGATTTAGACACTAACATAAAGTTCAAACCAAAATGAAGAAACCTCTCTCTAGAGGATTTCAATTTGAATTTTTTGCAAATATATCTAATATAACAATAGTTTAAAATGTACATCCAAAATTCAGATTCTGTAATGATGCATATTACAGAACCAAAAATTTTTTTTTGAAGGCAACATGATCTTTTATGAAGGTTTGCAACATTTTAAACCAGAACATTTCCTTTTTTGAAGGCAATAAATTTTGGCTTATGTCCATTATACTGGTTTAAAAAACATTTTGGAACAAAATATTAAAAAAACAACACCAAGACTATTAATGCTCCTATGCACGCTCAGTATAATTGTGTAAGAAGAGGCAGGAGAGAAAACTGGATAGGTTGCTGCTCTCTGATTATCAAAACCCAAAATTCAGACACAAGTGTCAAGACAAAAGAACCCTCATATTTTTAGTTAATAATTGTAGACTTATGTGAGATATGTACACACGTAACAATTCACTTCTCAAAACCAGGTATTCCCATAGATCAGAAGGTGAAAATGGGAAATGTGCTGCCAGAAACACCTGCCCTTTTACTTCCTCTCTTTGATAATTCATCTGACCTTCCAGCAGTAGTTCAAAGTTCAGCTTATCTAGCAAGACCTTTGATGGTAACCTTTGAATGGTAACCTTTTTCATATCAGGACTGCATCTTGTTAATTAAAATACAGGTAACAATTTGCTTGTTTTCACTAAAGCCAAACTCTATTATGAACACAATTTAGTAGGTTTAAAGCTGGAGTTTGGAATGTATTTGTACATCTACCAAGAAGATCTAAACCCCAGTATCCATTTCTTAACTGAAGGCAGGATCAAGTACTGCAGTTACTTTTTACAAATCTCTTTACTCTGTGCTGTGGGTTGGCAGCACTACTAGCATCAATTCCCATATATCGCTTAAATTATCCCAACTCAGTGCTTTGTTCTTGCCACATCTTGGAATAAGCTGTTATGGAGGGCCAGTAAGATTTGTTTAAAAGCACACCTTGAATTATATAGCTGCATACAAATAACATTGGTGAGCAGCTCTTGGGTTGGGTTAAGCCTTCTGAGCACAGGAAACAGACTATAAATAATGCCTTTGCATACAGTATGGTATGTTTCACAGCTATTTAATTTTATTTAAAAGCTGTCAAATGCTGTCAATGAACATCTTGTGTCAATGAACACATACTATTGTGTGATAGTAGTTTGTTCTTCCTGGAGACTGCTGAAACTGATGCAAGGCAGGATTAAACCACTCCTAAGATAAATTGTTAAGAATCAAAATATCATGACTCCTGTATGGTTGAGAACGCATGCATTAACGAGCCCGATGCCAATGTGCCTCAGTGGAATGAAGTCAGATACATGGCCAGAAGCATGGATCATTCACTGGATAAAAATCTATTGACAGGAGCACTTGCTAAATGTCTGGCAGATCAACCAGAAACAAGCTGTGGGGATGTTCTGATTAAGAAAAGCTTGAAGATTGGGCCACTAGAACTCAAAGAACTGGAACAGCAAAACAAACAAAAAAATCCCCACAAATTCACAAAATCAAATTCTATTTTTTGTTAAAAAGCAGAGATATATCTCTATTTTACCTTGGTGATGCAGTAAACAGCAACACTCGATGTGCATAAAATGGTCTTCCTTCCACCAGAAATGTGACATCTGACATCTCTTTGTTGTTAAGAAAATGAGGATCTAGAATCACAAAAAGAAGGAAACAGAAAAGCCAATAACTTAAGTTTGAATAAGGTCAGGAATGTACTGAGTACTTCCCTGTTTTGACAAAAGAAAGCAACAGAATAGAAGGATATTGTTTTTAGTGAGTAAAGCCCATAAAGCTATTTTGGACAGCCTGAGACAACCACATGGAGTTCAGACAAAGGGAATTCAAAGCTCTGAAGCCTGTGACGACCTTTGCTGAAATGACAGCCAGCCATCCCTACCATGTGACACTGGAACAGCCTCCCAGCTCTGCTACCCAGAGCAAGCTCAGCAGATGTTGGGGGCCTGGCCCCTATGCCCATTTATACTCTATTAGGCCACTCTCCCTGTGTGAGAGGAAGTCTCTGTCAAGGGGAAGAGGGTCCTGGAAAATTGCTTGGGTTTTCTCTCAGAGTCCTGAAAACACCCTGGGCTCTGCTGACCAAGATGGGAGGGCTGTGCCAGTGCAGCATCATCTGCAGCCAGCCAGGGTGGTTTGAGGTCCAGACAGACACCTGCCTCCAGGCCCAAGGCTGGGATCCCAGCCTAATCAGCAACACAGACAAATCTTTGCAGATTTACGGCCCCACACCAGTGAACCTGATGACCCTCCTGTTGTCAGTGGGAGTTGCAGGTCAGGCTAAGTTTGGGGCCCTTACTTCTTCTAATTCTTTCAAATTGAGATTTTTCTGATTTGTGGCCCCCTCAAGCACCTGACCAGCAACAGCTTTCCCACAACTCTCCCTGGAGAGCCAACGAAGATCCTCTAGTCACACTTACCCAGGCGGGAGGTCTGCTTGCGCTTTATTTCCACGAGCTTTGGGATTGGGTAGGGTCCATAGCAGTGAGTGAAAATGACAGAGAGCTGCTGGCTGATCACCTCGTTCTATGCAAAAGAAAACAAATATATACAACGTAAGATCAGTATGCAAAGGACATGTTACGTTGTTCTCAACAGCTGCCTGTTTTGAAGGTGAAAAATGTGATTGCTTGATTAAAAATAAGAGCTTACGATTATTAGCATTTGTCAGAAACCACAGTTCTCATTTACTTGATTGGTATGTCTCCTGTACAAATCATTTTAAATGAAGAAGTCTTCTTGGATGACAAGTCTTCTTTGCCTAAAAAATTCCATAGCCCAGTCCCCTCTGTAAAAACAAAGTTCCTTTACAACAGTGATTTCATTTTATTTGCAGACTTATTCTACTGGAAAATGACCTTTTTTTTGCTCTTTAGAAAATGGTCACTGGTCACATCTTAGAAAACCCAAGCTACAGAGAGACGCAGCTGCACAGCCTGCACGCATTTCTAAGTCCAGCAGTCTCACAAACAGACCATTCCCCTACAGAGTGACTGAGGCATCAGAGCCAGCCACTCATTTAATCCCAAATGTTTCATTAACGTGCTCTTACACCTCTGGCACCAGTGTGGGCACCACTGTGCTGTGGAAGCCACCAGACCCTCTTAGAACCAGGTCTGGTCCCTGGCCTTACCCTCTTCTGCCCCAACTCAGGAGGCAAGGCACCCACAGGATGTTTTCCTAAGCACCCTGAGTATTTGTATGCCCAAAATGCAAGGGCAGTGAAATTAATTTAATGCTTAACTACCTAAGTCCCAGATGAAAGCAGGATTTAAAAGCTTTGGCAAATTTTATCCCACACTTTGCTGATAATTGGAGCAAGTCTAGACAAGTTCAGCAGCCACACTGTTCATTTATCATCTTCTAACTAGCCTGTTGGCTGGTGAGTCTCTCCACACCAGGAAACTGTGAAATGGCAAGATACTTGGACATAAAAGGGTCAAAGGCAATATGCAGGTGAGGGACAAAAAAATATCCTACTATAAAAAGTTGAGGAGCATAGTTGTTATACTAAAAATATCTCCAGGCTTTAGAAGCAGAAATCGAAGCTTTCCTTGCTCTGAGCACATTTCAGAAGTGCCCCTTAAATCCCACGAGTGACAAGGAGGAGTGGCAGAGACGCTGTAATGACTCTCTTACTGAATCTAATCAAACAGGGTGGGGAGGGATAGAACTGTTCCCTGACAAGCACATGCTGATGTCAAAGGAAATTACACACACTCACCCCTAGGCAGGAGTTGGCTTCTATCACCACGTCAGATGTAGCACTGAAAGAAACTCTAAGATAAGAGAAATACTCATACTGAGAGAGGCCATTTAGCAGGCACAGGGCCCAGCCCTCAGAGAGGGGCTCACTGCTGTGGCTCTGAGACAAAGACAGCGTCTCACCCCAGGAGCATCTCACTGCTCAGCAAAGTGCCTCACAAAGGGAGTGAACCACAGGCTAGAGAGAAAAGGAAGATTTGAGGCCAGATTTAAAGAAGGAAGTGACTCAGCTGCCGGGAGGCCTGGGAGGGAAAGCTTTAGACAGACAAGGCAGAAAGAGAAATTTCTTCTCTGCTGGGAAGGGCTGTGCCGAAGCACCAGGGCCGACTGAGTCAGCCAGGGAGGAGCGCATCCGGGGGGATGCTGATTACCAGCAGGGCAGCTCCCAGTTGGATCTGGCCAATGCTGGAAGTCAGAAAACACAACAGAAGATGAGGGCAATTCCATGGTTAGAGTGGAGGGATGCTTCTGGAGAGGAGAAATGCTCACTTTTACCTGCAATGAACAAATGCAAAGTGCACTGAAGAGGAGAGTTCCTGGCAGCCCCCTCCCCAATCTGCTGTGGGGTGCACAGGTCCTGTCTGGGTCACTGAGGTGTTAGTGGGTTCCCTGAACTCACCAGTCCCAGCCACAGCTGTGCCTATGCAATAGCTTTTCAAAAACACACACATGCATCCATAAAGACAATGAATCTCCTCCTTCCAGGATGTCTGTGAGAGTGTGCTGGAAAATCTGGGTATTGGCTCCGCAGTGCCTTGTTAGGAGCTGAAGGCCCAACTCACCAGACCGAACCACAGCACCATGGACCAGGAGGACATCAGATGCACGGAGAACCAGGGAAGGACAGGGCAAACTCAGCCACCCAGCTGTGAGAAGAGGATCCCTACTACTAAGTCCAACCAACATAAAGAACCAGTTGTGCCTGCAGACAATCCCACGGGAGCCTGCCTACACAAGGCGAGGTGCTGCCACCTCCCTGGTTCACCAGCTCTGTGGTGTGCAGATACAAGCCCATTAAAAAACCACTTTGCCCACAAGCCTAAGAAAAAAAAAAAGGTGTAAACTAAGCTCTAATTAGTTCAAAATGTGATACATCTACAAGAGAGATGCTTAAAAACCCCAGGACATGGAACAGTGATGAGACAAAGAGAAAAGAGACCTTAGGATGGACACATCAAAGAAAGCAGGGCCATCAGACAGACAGTGGCTCTTGACCTCCAATGCAGAACACTGACCTCATTTGGCAGAGGGGAGGCAGAAGACCTTTGGCTTCTCTTGGTAACATTACATATTTACCTCTCATGTTATCCAAAGGCCAAAAAATGTGCTCAGCAAGAAAGCTGAGCATGTGCTTATTTAGGATCATTGCAAACCAACAGGAGCAAGGGAGGGGATTGGTAGGTTATTACAGCACAGCAAATTTGTTTCCCACACCCCTAGCACGTAGCCAAGCTCACAGGGCTGTGGCCCTGGATCTACTTCCCACAGTGCCTCTGTTGACTTCTACCAATAAACCAGGCAGAAACAGGAGAGGGAAAAGGGATACTTTATCTGCAACTGCACGGCTGGGGAAAAAATTGGCTTTTTTAAGACAAATCCTGCTCTTGGAGGACTTGGGCTGCCTGTGAAGTAACTGGGAACAACTGCAGCAGTCCATGATCTGAGGCGCAAGCATTGCTCTGGAAGACAGGAGGATACGTTCAGCCTATTCAGCCTTCACCTTCACACACTGCCCTCACTGAGGTGCTCAGAAGCTCCCAGTTAAACACCAAGATGGATAATTCTTCCTTGTTTATCCTTTCATCCTGTCAACCTAACTGTGAAAGCCCAGCTCTAAGAGCTCACTGCAGCAGTTATGGGCAGCAAGATTAACACTGGAGGAGCAAGTCAAAGTTTGTTTTCTTGCTACAGTTTGATGTTGGAAAACATTGTGCCAGGATGTGTGAGGCTGATACCTGGAGTGAGGCCAGCCTCCTTTTAGACACAGGCGTTCATTTGCACTCAAAGGGAGCCGAAGGGATCTTCTTCTGTGGGAGGGGGAAGAAAGCTTGGCACAGGATATAATAAAAATATTTACCTAGCCATGGGGTAGTTTACAGATAGGCAAGAGGGAACAGGGAACAACAGCAAGTCTTCTGAGGGAGATGGTGCTCCCAGCAGAGAGCTGGTTGGTGAGCAAGCAACTTTGCTTTGTAGATACAAGCAGTCCCCTGACTTAAAAGCATTCTTCAGCAGAGATCTAAAGGAATTCCCCACTCCTGCTGAATGCACTTGAACTGTGGGGGGAATGAATAAATTCTTTTGAAGCAAGGCTGGAGACTTTCAAGTTGTTGGGCCAGAGATGTCTTGTTGATTGATCTGAGAAGAGGTGAAGACCTGGGTGGGAAGTGCAGGGATATTTTTTCCTGAATGTCCATATGACAAAGGTCTGTGGCAGGATTCAGGGAAATCTCCTCCAGGCTTCAGCACACACCCTGGGAGAACTTGCTCCATTCCAGATTACACAGATCAACGCAGCATAGCCATTCTGGGATGTGTTCCTACAAGGTACTGGACACAACTGGGAAATGCATAACGATATTCTCCAGTACCTGTGCAAGACACGTGCCTATGCCTCAAACTCTGTAGGGTAAAATGTGTGTTGTAGACTGCTCAAACCCCACTGCTTAGCTCTTACCAGCCTACAGACACCCTACCACCTCCACGTGGCTGCCTTCTACAGTAGTAAAAAGTCAGGCTTCTTTTCTTTACCTCTGAAATCCCAAGCAGTATTTTGAGGTTTTCTTCTATTGATGCTACCCTCACCAGCTCAGCTCCATTAATGCTGTTTTACCCCAAGTCTGCCAGGCCCTCAAATTCCTCTACCACAGAGCCCAAAAACCAAAAGCTCACCACATTAAGGCAGAAAAAGTAACGCTTATTCTTCTGGGCTTGGTGTCTGCCTGTTAATACACATCTCCTCAGCAAGCTGAGAAACCACACTTCTCAGAGAACAGGGGCACTGGCAAAGATATCGTCTCTCTCTGGTCCTGAGGATGCTCAGGGGACCCATTTCTGTGCTAAATGCAGAGTGGCAGAAGTGCTGTTTCCAGTCACCCATCTCACTGTCCCCAGCAGCTATTCCAGCAGTGGTAGTCTCAGGATACCCCGAGCCCACAGAGGACTCAGCCATGACATGCTGGGATACCCTTCAATTAGTTCTCTATCTATGCTCCCCTTTCCCACAAAATGATAAAGAGTGAAGTAACGGAGAGGGCTTTTTGCTGTCCCCCATCCCTGAGACTTTCTCAAACTCCGAGACCTCCTTTGCCATCTCAGAAGTGTCTCCGCTCTTGCGCAGGCATTCCCGCTACCGTCCTCTTGCATAATTCACTTTCACCAAATGCCTCAAAACTAAATAAATACTGCTTCAGATGGTCACTTCTAGGTGGTTAAGCAGCATACACATAATTAATATTAGTCAACAGCTGGAAAGAGAGGGAAGCCCCAGAGGTTGGAGCTACAGTTAGAGGCAGTGAATGGCGCAACAAAACAGGTTTTGTTAGTGCTGGGCCCAAGCCCCACCACTGCAAGCACAGACAGAAAAGAATTCATCACAGGTAAGGCACAAATGGACCCTTCCGTTGCTTCTGAGAAAGCTGCCAAGCCTCCTTTTCAAAAGGCTCTTTATATCAGAGCTGTGCGTTGTATGTAAAAAGCTCAGATCCATGGGCACAGTCTAATCCCTGGGTGAGAGCCCAGAAAAGGGCAGGTGTCCCATCCATGGCATTTATTTATTGTAAATGAATAAACAGTTCCTGCCTCTGGCAGAGAAACATTTTAGAAGGTAGCAGAGGGTAGTAACAAAATCAAACCTGTGTTAGTAAGTACCAAGCTGAATGTGTGTTACAAAACCACAGGATGGGGTTAACTGTGTTATTAACATGCCATTCAGTACCTGGCGCTCGCTTCTTACACGCAGAATGCAGGATGTACACGTGTGGATAACCTGGGTCCGCCTTACTCGGAACTGTTCAGACACAGAAGGGCTACAAGTGACAATGGGCAATGCTACAGATCACTGCAGTTGCTTGAGAATAGTGAAACCTGACTAACAAAATCACAGCAAGTCCCAGCCAGAAGATCAACCATGTGCTGGCTGGGCACTGGATGACACACAGAAGGGCATTAGCCACTCCATGGAGTCCATAAGTAGACCCCTTAGCATCCTGGGATGTCTTCAGGGTTATTTTTAATGCAGGTTTTGTGTGTCTGTCTTCTCTGTGGAAAATCCACATTTTTCTTCAGTTGAAGTATTTCAGTTGTCAGCCAAAATATTCCATTTTCAGGTGTTAATTTTTTCAAGAAAGGTAAAATATTATGTGGGAAACAAATATCCTAGTGAAACCTTTCATTGCAATAAAACCCCAGTGTTACATTGAAAAGCAGTTTAACGAGACAAAGAAGAGTCTTTCCTGATGGTCTCCAGGTAAGAGAAACATGTACAGCATTCTCCCAGGGGAAGACGTTTCCTTGGGACACAATTATGACAGAGCACA
>VZUA01075336.1:5046-15535 GCA_013401035.1 Horornis vulcanius | reverse complement strand
TATTTTATATTCTAAATTAGTATATTTTATATTCTAAATTAGTATATTTTATAGTATTCTGAAAATCAAGTTATCATAGCAAAATGGATTTTACTTTTGGGGCTAGAATAAAATTGGTTTTTACGTAGTGATGCATTAAAAGTTTTCACCTGACTTAAAACACAGAGCTGTTTGACTTCCACTGGGAAAAGCAAGTCTGTATCGTGGTGGGCAATTTGAGTTGGGCTTCCTTCCTTTAAGTATTTGTTTTGAACTGTTGTGTGTAGCTTTGTGTCTTCTGCTCTCTGAATCACACAGAAACTTTGTCATCACTGTGGAGTTATTTGGTGTGTTCATATTTCTGGAGAAGGCAGCCACTTGTTACTGGCCTGCAGGCAAAGGAGATTCTCTAGTACTGCTGGATCAGTTGCTCTCCAAAACAAGAGATGAGTCACTTAATCTGTCAGTGAACAGAACTGTTTTCCATTATTTTCTTCCTGTTTTTCATCTTTCTGTTGGTCCTTTGAATCATTTGGAAGTGTGTGTGAATGCTCTAGTGCTCACTGTATTTTGATTTCAACAGACACTGCTCCTCAAAACACAAAATAGTCACTCAGATATCTGAAGATGGCCTGTGTGCCTGCTTGGTATAAAACAGGTGTGGGCTTTTTCCTTCCTTGAAGTCAGAGCATTTGAAGTTTGGGAGTCTCACTTCCTTCATGTATCAAATACAGTGAGAGGTGTTCATTTTGCCTCCTGAAGCTCTGGCATTTTCTCCTTTCAGGGGTGTGTCTTTCTATAGCTGCACTGGATTTTGTATCCTAAGAAGCACCACAGATAATTCATACAATGTTTATGTTTTGATTCCCTATGTTTTGTGTTGTATTTTCTTAAATCCAGTTAGTCAGTTGTTTTCTTAGACTTCAACAACATTGATGCTTACAGCAATTTATCTTCTGACTGCTTAATCCTGGTCACTTTCTTATGAAATTCCAGTCCACTGTACTTTAAACAAAAGAACTAGAACAGGTTTTCATCTGTGATAAATGGACTTGAAATTTTGCTTTTGTCATTGTAATTTCAAAGACAAGGAATTCAATCTTCTTATGACATGTACCAGTTGCAAAGTTAACATCAGGGTTTTGCTCCAGATGGAAGGAATACAGTGAGGTGGGGTGAAAGCTGATGAAAGAAAACAATAACAAAAGATAAAGGAAGTAAAAAATATTAGTGTTTTCCTTCAGGCAGCAGTGTCATTGTCCATTACAGCGGGTGACAAGCAGCTTTGTCAAGCCCCTGCCCGCTTGTCTCTGCAGGCGCGGTCGGTGTGGCGGGCTGGGCTCTGAGTGACAGCCAAGAAATGAGCAATCTCCTCATGGCAGGGCAGAAATATTCCAGGTCCCTGTGCTCAGCTGTAATAAATCACAGAAAGAGAGAAAGGACAGTGCTAGACCGCGTGCTATGCTGTGAATTTCATACGTCTGAAATTATTAAATCTGATTATTCCTTTTTTGAAGAGACATCTTAATTCAAAGGAATTCATCCTCTATATTGGAATATTAATGCAAATATTCCAGTAAAATTTCCTGGTACCAAATGAAGCATTTTGTGTGGGAGGTTTTGTGGTATTTCTGATTTATCTGTTGGAATCCAAGGTAGGGATGGCTGTATTTTGCCAATAAGAAGCAAAATTATGGAAATTCTACTGTGGACTCCAATAGCCACACTAAGAATTACACAGTAAAAAGTAGTTCTGTAATATATTTTAATTTTTTAACCTGAATTTAACCTTCATATGTGGTCCAATCATGTTCTATATCATAGCTGATTTTCTATGTATTCAATAATTTTTGGGTGATATTTTAGGAAAACACTCACCACTTGGAAAGTTATATTTCTTTCCTAATATGCTTTCAGTCTTTTTCAGCTGAAGTTCTTATATCAGGTTGAGGGGAATCAGAGGCTTTGTATTCTTTATCCAGTATAATTACAGAATTTTTATTGTTCTTCTTCAATGATGCTTCTTTGGCCTGGAAATCTTAAAATCTTTGCTCTGTCCTCAGAAAAACTTAATTTTAACAGGACTTTTAATAAGGAAAGCTATGATTTTTTTACACCTACTCCTTTGAGTGTATTTGCCTCTTTGGAAAAAGTATTGGAAATGTTACAGATTGAAGGGAAAAGTTTTTTGGAATGTGTTGAATTTCTTCATTATATTTCAGTCTATAATGCTAAACAATGCTGCCATGGTATGGTGGCTTTCTAAACATATTTCATATTTCTGTGATGTATTACTAAAGAATAATAGCTGCACTCAAGAGAGCAGTGAAAAATAAGAATGAGCAAAAATATAGAAAAAATATTGAAAAAAATATTCGTGAAATAATGTGAATCTCTTGGTTTGGAAGGCTGCTGAAATTTAGCATTGGTGACAATTCTTCTTTCCTAAATTCACTACCTAACAGTAATTAGAATAAATGAGTCTTCCTCTCCCCCCATCCCGCTTAATTTTAAATCTTAAATTAGCATAAATCAGGAAGACCATTTCAAAAGAATTTCTAAAGAATGTATGTGTGCTTTTTTTATAGTTACTTTTTAATAATTTTTTTGGAATAAAGTAATTTAGCTCCCCCCTCCATCCTTTATAACATTGTGTCACATTTACATAATGAAAAAAATGCCAATACTTTTTTTTAATAGTAATTTTTCTGCTAATTACACTTTTCCTGTTCAAACATTTCTTTCTTCTTTTCTTTCAAGAAAATTTTTGATGTTTCATTGCACAGGAAAGACCAATAAACCCAGGCTTTGCAGAGGCAGTTGTCAGAGATTGTTTGAAACTGTTATAGGAGTTTATGCCTTGGGAGAGGAAGGATTAATTTGGTTTTCTGTATTCAATATATATTAATAAATTATTTAGCACAAACATAGTAGCTATTCTGACTAATAAATTAATACATATTATATTTTTATTTCATTGCTACTGCTTACTTTAAAATATAATTCATATAAAATGCAGTTGACACCATTGATTGTTCAATTTCCCTGTTTCCCATTATGCATTCAGAGCTTATATACCATTATTGAAGTCTTAGCGCATTATTTTACTTAATTTTGCTCTTCTGACTCAACAAAATTATTTTCATGATGTTTGTAATAATTTTTAATGCGCTGCTCTGGAGACTTTGAGCATTCTTTTGGTAGTATCATATTTTTAACCATGACAAAGTAAAACAAATCTAATGTGGATGGTCTTTTCCATGCATTCTTACCAAATACAGTTTTGAGTTGAGAAGGAGCAGATTTGAAGGCAGATGTATATTTCTTATTAACTCTTATTCTGTTTTGTGTAAGTTTGGTAGTTGTGGACATGTGAGAACAGAATTTAAGGGCGTTTATGTGACTTTCATGAGACATTTTATGCAAGAGTTATTTATGGGGATATATGGATTTTCAGGACTGCATCAAAAAATAACATTTTAATCAGTCATCTGGATAAGAAGAATTATCCGTGTAATTAGTTTCAAATGAACTTGAAACTTGTTGCTCAACTTGTGTGAATTCCATTTGAGACACAAATAAATACAAATTTGCATTTAAATGATTTTTGGTAATACTTTGAGTTTTAAATACCATTGCAGATACTTTACCTCATATTCAGGCATTTCTTTAACTTTGCATTTTGGAAAGCAAGAGCTGAGTGCCTGAACCCTCTGTGTGGCTTTTGGATTACAGGGTTCACATTTTCCTTGGGTTCCTTCAATTCAGAAAGAAACTGTAGGGGAAAGGAATAGAATATAGATCTAGGCTGATGGAAAAAGCCCTGTCATATATAAGGTTTTGCAACAATGACATTTTGTAGCTGAAGGGAGAAAGATTGCAGCTCTTGGCTCACCAGTTCCAGAAAATGGAGTGTGGGAGCCAGTGCACGGAGCTGCTGGTGATGGTGGTATTGTCAGGACAAGCAGGAAAAGGAAAAGGACATTCCTGGATCACCTGGATGCCTTTCACTGGCTGTGCCAGCCAGAACTCTCCCTGAGCAGGAATTCAGCACTCCTGGCTGAAATGTCTTGCCTCCATAGCCAGGATTTATTTCCCTGACCCCGCACGCTGCATAACCATGAACAGGAATTTACATATCCTACTTCCTTGCTAGCCACAACTACTTTTCCCTAAGTCTTTATACATTTTAATTTGGAATTGAAACACTTCATTCCCAAAATCATTCTGAATTGCTAATCACTGAAATAGTCCTACTTATAATGATGTTTATAAAACTTTGTGATTCATAGCAATTTAATTAATCATTTAAAAATTTAAAAAAATTACACTGCTGTCATACATATCAGACTTCTAATATTATGTTTACAATGCTTTGTGCTTCAGATAATCCTGTTGAAATCTTTGGAGCTGCTTGTCATGTGTATACCAGTTAACACAAGGATGGCTGAACCCAGCACATCATAATCATAAACACAATGTTCTTGTCAAATACAATGAGAGAAATCAATTGCTGTGACAATAATTGCTATTTGAAGTCACGGTGTTAGAAAAATAATTGTTCAATTATTTTTATTTTAGAATTGTACTTGCTTTATAAAATATCAATTAAAATGGGCTCTATTTGCCAATAAAAAGAAGTAAATAATGTGTTGGGAAAGCAGTTCTTAGAAAAACAGTTAATGTGATCTGTTAGGAAACTTTTTCACTACTACCTTGAAAATATTAACTTAGGTATGAGACTTGTTTTCTTTGCATATATCCGCATTAAAAAGTTTTTTTGTCATCCATTTGTTTTACTAAATACGTTAAATTGTTGTTCATGTTAGTACTAGAAGAGAAACAATAGACTGTGGGGTCACTCTTTAGATTGCTAATTAGGGAACTGTACATTTTTGTGCCCTTGTCAAAGAAAGATCAACAGACAGGAGGTTTATGGATACAGAGGGATATTTAATTACTGTCCCAGTGCAGCAAGGCTTAAGTGATTGAGCAATAATTGCCTTGATCACCCAACTCCTATGTTCAAAAAAGACTTGGGTGGAGCCTTTAAAATATGTGCAAATACATATATGTGGGCAGTAAATGAGTCTGCTATGCCCCTAATAAAATTGGTGAAAGGAATTTTGGGAACTTCTGTCTCTGTTGGTGAGCAGTGTGAACAAACAGATCATCACTTGGCCAAGGTGGTGTTGAGGACCTGGCATCCTCACTGAATGCTTTTTTTTTTTTTTTTTTTTTTTTTTTTTTTTTTTTTTTTTTTTTTTTTTTTTTTTTTTTTTTTTTTTTTTTTTTTTTTTTTTTTTTTTTTTTTTTTTTTTTTTTTTTTTTTTTTTTTTTTTTTTTTTTTTTTTTTTTTTTTTTTTTTTTTTTTTTTTTTTTTTTTTTTTTTTTTTTTTTTTTTTTTTTTTTTTTTTTTTTTTTTTTTTTTTTTTTTTTTTTTTTTTTTTTTTTTTTTTTTTTTTTTTTTTTTTTTTTTTTTTTTTTTTTTTTTTTTTTTTTTTTTTTTTTTTTTTTTTTTTTTTTTTTTTTTTTTTTTTTTTTTTTTTTTTTTTTTTTTTTTTTTTTTTTTTTTTTTTTTTTTTTTTTTTTTTTTTTTTTTTTTTTTTTTTTTTTTTTTTTTTTTTTTTTTTTTTTTTTTTTTTTTTTTTTTTTTTTTTTTTTTTTTTTTTTTTTTTTTTTTTTTTTTTTTTTTTTTTTTTTTTTTTTTTTTTTTTTTTTTTTTTTTTTTTTTTTTTTTTTTTTTTTTTTTTTTAAACTTTGACTTTGACTTTGACTTTGAACTAGCTCTAGTTTAGTTCCATGGACTACAGCCCCTTTGGGTCTGAGTGAGCATTGCACATCTTCTAACTGAGCTCCAGGGCTGGTCCACAGGGGTTCTCAGGGGTCAGTTCAAAAGCCCATTCCAGATCCTCACTAGGATCCACATAAGATCCAGATCCACCCTAAGCCAGCAATGCAGGAATTTCCCCTTGGAACATGAGGATGGGTCTGTCATGTTGGAGCATGGGGAATGGGGACACGGTGATGGCAGTTGGAGAACAGTCCTGACACCCTGTGCTGGCCCAGCTGTGCTGCTCCCAGGGTGGGTCCAAGCAGGGATGCTGCCCCACGCTCACCTGTGGGTTGCTGCTGTACCTTGTCCTGTAAAAAGAGTAAATGTGCTGGGTGCTCAAAGTAGAATCTCACATCATTTTTTATTTTAGTAATTTAAAAGTATACTAGATGCAAGTTAGAGTTTTGAAAAAGTGTTTGCTTTCATTGTATGGAAATTTATTTTGAATTATTGTGCAAATTACTGTCTTAAGTAAAACCATAGAAACTTTTATTCTCTTTGTGTGTTAAATAATCAGAGAATGAGAAAAAAGAAACAAAGCACATCTTGTTTTCTTCTGTTTACCTTCCATTTACAGTATTGATTCTTAAAATATTTATACTTAGTTCAAGAAACAGTTTCTTTTACATCCCTGTGAAAATAAGTAAATCATTTTACTTTTACAAAAGTATTACTTTGATACAATATGTAATTTATAGGCATTAATATGTAATGGGAAAAAAAAGGAATTCTGTAGTTTAGTTATAATGCATTCATAGGGCTTAAGGCACAAATGTGTCATTAATTCATCTAGTTTAAACATGCTGATCATTAAATTTCACAGATTTTCCCCTCTGTTTATCCATGCAATTTAAGTTTCTTTAAGGATATCTACAGACTTTATTTTAGTTTGCCCACACCAAGCAGCAACACATACACTAATTCCCCTAACACTTTTTAATTTGACGCCTAAAGAAACACAGAAAAAACAATTTATGAGTTATGGAAAACACTTTCATTTCCTCAGCCAGGTCTGCACTAAATAAACCTAAATGTGACCTCTGGAAGTCAAAATTTTGGTCTGTGGCTTGCAAAAGTAGTTATGCAGACAGCAATTATTCCTTGCAATTTCCCTTCTCTTTGTTCTATTAAATCACTATTTCTGTTTTCATACTACCCAGAGGCCTTCTGGGAGGAGCATCTGCATGGCCCAGACTGCCCTGCTAGGCCCTGGTGTTCTCTTGCAGCCTTTCCTTGGCCACTTTCCTCTGCTGTTGGACACAAACTGTGCTCAAGACTTCTTCCTCTGCAGTTCATCAATTATTTATTGTCTCCAAAATCATGCTAGGAGAATAACTTTCAATCAGCCTGTAATCCAGGCAACTGGTGATGGATTGCTCATTTTCAAGCATGTTTTTTATTGTTTCCTCCTGTTTTGTTCCACATGGTTTGAAGGGGAAACTGTGCAAAGCTGTATCCTTATCTTCTGGCACTTTATTTCTTTGTTCTGGAGAGCACAAAATCTTGATAAATGCTTGGACTGCTGTAGTTTTAAGAGTGACTTAGCATGGCAATTGTCTTATTGGGAAGATTTACATTGATAAGGTCAGAAAGTCATTCACTCTGTACTCTGGGTTAGCATTTCATAAGCCATGTGCTTTGCAAAGGCATTTTTCCATATATCTGTTTATTTAAATGTCACTCAGAGTTTTAACTGGAGAGTCAGAGGTGGTGGACATAATCTATGAGCATGTGGATTAACTGTAGGCAAGTTGCCACTTGATCTTTTCCAAAAGTGAAATGATAAATTTGTAAAGTCACTGTCAGCAAAAGATTTTGTCCAAATTTTGAATACTTTTTGTGATTTTTCTCTGTATTCTCTCCAGTTATTCCAATCTCCTTTCAGAAAATGCCAATGGCAGAGCTTTAAGAACAAGTCTGATAGTATCTGTTTTGGCAGTGCCTTGTAGAGTGATAAATTAATCTCTCAAATGCAGTGTGCTACTGTTCACCTGAGTATTTAAGGTTGTTTTAACCCTTTTTGTTTCAGCATCCCAGCAGTAATTTATACTGAATTGTCATTCACATTGGTCTCTAAACTGGTTTGGGAATTGTTTCATTCCAGTGGGAAAATAAATCCTTTGCAATGTAAATGTGGTCTCACTTCCTTGTTCTCATGAATACAACTTAGCAGTGATTGTGTATAAAAAAATACCAACTAAAAATTGGCCATTTCACAATCTCTTTAACCTCTGTGCCATTAACCATTATTAACTACTTTGGTCTTTGTGCACAGACCTCTCAGCTATTATATATTTGTCCCAACAAAACTGAGTGGATCTGATACCATGGGAGCTTTGCAACCCATCTAGAAGTTCCCTTTTCTGATGTTGGTCCTCTTCTGACAGTTTCTTTTTTATCTGTCCAATGGTCAAGTTTTATTTCATTTAATTGGCATTGCACTTTCTTTTTTTAAATCTCTGTCACAAGGAGGAGATAAGAAGTATAATGGGGAACTGGAGAGCATCCACCTACACCTGTCCCGCTGTTTTTTACATTTTTTGCCTGTGGTGTTAATGTCTTTATCATGGCTCCCTTCAACTCCCTATTGTTTCAAAGCCAATGTGAACTTATTTCTCTTACCATTTCATTCCCCTGGCCAGGCTGACTGCTTTCCTTTATGAGATAAGGTGATGGTTGTGGTACTATTGTGTGCCTGTACTTCGAGGTACAGGCACACTATAGATTCATGCATTGACATCCCAATGCTTTCTGGTTTGTTCCTCATTCCTTTTCTAATCTCTTTTAACATCCTATTTTCTGTTTTGACTGCTACTAAACATTCAGTTGATATGTTCAAGGAACTATCTGCAATGACTTCAAGATCATTTTCTTGAGTGGTAATTGCTAATTTAGAACCTATCATTGTGTATTTGTAGCTAGTTGTGGTGGGTTATTTTTTCTTGTGCACATTGCCTTCAGTTCATTGTCACTGAATTTCATTCTCTTATTTTATTGCCAAGTCCCTCTGTATTGTGAGATCCTTTGCAGTCAGCTTTAATTTTAATTGTCCTACATAAACCAAGGTGCTATCTCACCATAGCCTGGAATTAGGTTAATTTCACAAAATCTATTTTCCATGTATTCTCTTCTTTAGTGTGAATTTTGATTTTTCCCCCCTTCTATTTATATTTATCCTCCCTAGAAAAAAAGGAGAAGAAAATAAAATATTTATTTGCCAAGAAAAGATTACACAAAAGTCACATTATCAATGCTGTAACTACCACTGGTTTATATCACTTTATGGGTGTGTCTTTGCGACACTCATTTCTGATTTTAGCTTTGCAAATAATCAATGTTTTGACTGATGACAAGAAAATTCACTGTGTGACCCAACACACTGACGTACAGAGCACTGAATCCATTTGTCTGAAGTCTTTCAGCCAGAACTCTGAACATTTTCTGTTCTACTAACTTAAGAAAACTGTTCATGAAATTAATAAATGTGAAGGACAGAATTTTCTAAGGGTAGAGATTCTGTTTCTGGTTATAATAAAGCAGTCACACAGTGCAAGGCTCTCTTCATTTCTTGTGTCCCACTCCCTTGCATGCATTAACCTTTTCTAAATTCCAGGAGCACTGAGGTAATAATTGCAAACAGAGTTGCTGTTGTTTCCCTAATTTAGTGGGTTTTGGAAGGACTGCAGAGGAGAAGAGTGAGATGGCTTTCCCTTATTTCATGCACATCATCCCAATCTATAGCAGCACGTCAGTACCCTGATGTTGCCCTAAAAGATCTGTTGTAGGTACCAGCTGGACACTGCAGCGTGGAGGAGGGGAAACATTTCTGGGAAATACTACTTATAAGTACTCCTTGGCTTAAAAACCTTAAAAGATATTGCTGCAAAACTGAATTTATTCTGGTGGTCAGTGGGGTTTTTTTAGATCTTCTCTTCCCTGGACAACCAAATAGAAATTTACAGTCACTTATACTTGCTTTTAAAGACATTGGTGTTATTTTGCACTTATGAACAGTACTCTGCTGAACTGTACTGTTTCCTGAAATCTTAGTATTTCCTGCATTAAAGTATATATTTTGAAGCTTTTTGGCAGAAAAAAAAATATGGATATCTAGTATAATTTAGTAGCTAGTGTTATATTAATTGAAACAACTTTGTACAGCAGAAGAGCTAACATATGTAAAAATTCTTCACACAATTAGTAAATCCGGATACTTATATTAAAAAAACTGTCTAAAAATATGAAAGATCTTCTGAGTGATTACAAGTGCCAGCTTTAGAAGCCTTTTGTCAGTATCCAGAAATGCACTAAAAGAGGTTGAGAGTTCAGTGATCTTTCTACTAAAATAATTTTTGGAATAAATGTTACAATACAAAGATATTGGAAGCAAGAGAGAAGGTATATGCTCTGATTGTGCACTGCAGGTGTTTAATTTTCTTTTTTTTTTTTCTTCTTCTGTTGTGTCTTTGGAACTGTAATGTGGTGATGTCTTTGGAAATGTTTCCCCTGGGCAATTAACCATAGAAATACTCAATAAGATAACACAGACCTATTGTCATGTGCAAACCCAGTTCCTCAAACTAATTATTCTCCCTGTGTAGTTACCCTTTCTGCATCCCAGGAAATTACTCAGAATTTACAAAGTCAAAGACATATAAATTGGTATAATTTTTT
>VZUA01075316.1:469-13559 GCA_013401035.1 Horornis vulcanius | reverse complement strand
AAAAAAAAGAAAAAAAAAGGAAAAAATAATGAAAATGTTGATGTTTCTATTAAGCAGAAGTAAATCGAACAACTTTGCTTTCTGAAAGAGCATCAGATGAAAATCATGCAAACTCCTAAGTGTTTCTTAGCAGGTTCAAGTGTATACACTCAAACAGGGGAGCCACTGGCAGTATAGGCTATGTTCCTGTGTAAACCACATGTTTGAGGAGCTGCAATGGTTCAAGAGTGGAACATGCCAGCTGGTTAGGCAGGGATCACAGAAACCCTATGGTCATGGACTTGCAGGAGCTGTGCATGTCCCTTCTCAGTCTATCTCCTCAGCACCTCTCATACAGTTCTCCAAACCCTGTTGTCCTTCACTCTTGCCACTCTCAGCCCATCACGCTCTTCCTTCATCACCCTTTCCTCTGGATTCCAGCCAGCCATTCCCTCCTATTTATTCACACTGAGTAAGCACAAACTGAGCCACCTGGATGTGCTCTGTGGACTGGTGCCCCTGTGTGTAGCAGCCTGCTTTGCTCCATGCTCAGTCCCCACGGCTACTTTGCTGCTTCACAGGCATTTTGCATCAGGAGGGTCACCAGTGCAGCACCACCGTCTGGAAATGGACATGATGGAGGCAGCCTGGTGGGCAGCTGTCAACAAACATCTACCAAGCACTTTCACAGGCCCATAATTTGGCCAGACGGAGGTGCTTTGTCAGTAAAATAGCGAATTTCGATAGTGCTGGCAAATGGCACACCCAGCTGCAAGGGATCTCCACTGGCAACTTTTGGCTTGGAACATCTCAACCAGCAATAGCTCATTTTTCAGCACAAGCAAACCAGTACCCTGGCCTCTGCTCCCTGAACCAGCAGTAACAGTTTTGCTGATAAATTCTTCTCCCCACATCTCCTCCCCCAAATCAGCCTAAGGCAGACACCTGGCACATAACATTTCAACACAAATGTTTAAGTTTGACAAAAGTTATAAGCAACTAAAATTAGGGTTTTAATACTGGAGTGTTGAGTGACCCCAGCAACAGGTGTTGCCAGCACCACCTGTTACTGTGGATGAATGCATTTTTGTGCAATGCCTATACATACATCTACACCCATATACACACACATAAATAAAGCTCCATAGGTAGATACTCTTTAAGTAAAACAATGCATGAAATCCTCTACTCTGCCTCATTTGAGACAAAAGAAGTCAGACTAATAATGGACCGGGAGAAGAAGCAACAATAGCTGTATCCATTAAGGCTGGGTCCCGAGCAGTGTGATGTAACACCACAGTTACATCTAACAGCAGTCCCTGCTGCAGAGCATTTTCATGAATGGCTGTTTAGCAAATTAAGTGATTTAGATCTCAGCTTTGAAATGTCACTGCTTGTCTACAGCACATTACAATGTGAAACTCAACTTCAGCTGTTTTTTGGCCCTGGCAGACCCATCTAGAGACCAGCCTTACAGAAGGGAATGAGTCAGGCTGTAGGTCTGCAAAAAACAGTATCTGAAAGAAAAAAAAAAGCAAAAACCACCCTGCAGTGTTTTTCACTGTACATGCTCCTTGTACTCGCCGTCTGCACCAAAGCCAGCCGTACACCCTTATCTGGTTAACAGCAACTCGATTCATTTAATTCTCCTGGTGATACCAAGAATATCACATCTGGTTTGGCACCTGCTACCACAGCAGGGTACTGGGGAGTAGCCTTTTGCCAGCATCCAGGAGGATGATGAAGGGAGACAAGCTGAACTCTGCAAGCTGGAACAGCAAAGGCATGGATAAGTGATGCAGGGTAAGGAGAAAGCAGTGGGAGCTACAGCTGAGACAACAGTTGGCCAAGTTTGTGAGGCTGTACACTTGACTGAGTCTGTGTTTCTCTTCTTTGTGTTGCATTCAGCACAATGCTGAAACTTTTCAGCTACACAGTTTTGGGGAACAACATATCCTCACTGAGAATTATTGTATCATGATAAAAATTAAGAAAGGGAAGGGAAGTCTGTTGTAGATATATGGACTCTTTTCACAAGCCAGCAGTCACAACTGCAACTGCCTAGAGCTCACAGAAATGGCTGTGGCAGCCATCAACATCTGCACTCTTGCATCCAGCCACAGTCACCCTGTGAGGAGGACATTTAAGATGCTGACATATTGGCTGACCTCTTTCAGAGGTGAAAAGACAGTAACAACAATGATACCGAGATGCTCATGCTACCCCTGCATGGGTGAAAGGACTGGGAGAGAAAAAGAAGTCTTTGCTGAGTGGCAGAAGACAGAGAGAAGAGTCATAATCACCCCAGGACGTGAGAGGCAGCACCAGGTGGGTCAGAATCGGTCCTTGCAGGGACTGGACGAGAGGCAGCTGCTACAGTAAGACAAAAAGGCAGGAGGGAAAGGGATTGAGAGAGATTGAGAGACAAAAAAGAGATTTCTACTTTTCAAAGCAGTAAATACAGCAAAGTAGTTCATATGGAGTCTTTTAACGATGCTCTTCTCACATGGGCAGATGTCAGCAAGCATGTGTACTGGAGGGTAGGAAATTTTTGGAAGAAACACCCTGACACTAGGGACAGTAGTGTTATCTTTCATACTGAGATTTGTGTAAGATATTAGAATACTATCTTATAATAATACAGTAATTTAGACTGTAAAATGAGTTTACTCCAATAATTATTTTAATGTTTTCTAAGAATTACATCCAGTTATATTTTATTGGTATATCACCACATAAAATCATGTGTGAAGACTCAAATCTCTGTTTTCACAAACTTCTTGAATGCTAATTTAGCTCTTAGTGCTTATTTTCTCAATTTATCTACTTCCTAACAGTGAGATCCCTTTAAACACCAACAAGGAAAGCTCTATTAATATCAAATGTGCAGTTCTCTGAGGAACCAGGTCTTTTAAGACTTTGTATAAAATAACTATGAGAAGATTAACTCCTCTCTGCAGAAGAAGCACTGCAAACATTTGAACACTTTTCTTAGCCAGTTTATACACTGAAGAAAAAAAGTGCCTCTTTCTTCCTATGAATTGAATACTGGTGCTAGCATTCCTCACACATGACTACAAATATATCAGGATATAAGTCTCTCTCTGAGGACCACATGCAATAGATATAATTATTAGGGACTATTTAATCAAATAACTAAAAGATCCATATGATTCAATTTTCTTTAGTTTTATTCTTTTATTGTAATAGATTCTTACTAATTGGAAAATTAATGACACAGTACAAAACTTGTTTGTAGTAGTTAGTCTTACTTTGATATGAAAAAAAACCCTTTGAATTTTTATTGTTTTGAACTTGAATAAATGACAACTTTTTTTCCTATAGACCTGCCACAAATATGATGGAATGCTGGCTTAAAGAACAGCGAGTATTTTCAAGGGTGTCTACATATTTTACAGATGCAATAATCTAATTTTCACCACCTACAGCATATCCATGAAACAATGAGGTACAGAGGCATTTTTCAGGGACAAAAAGACATCTTAGCTTTTTAAGTTGTATGAATAGCAAGTCTACTTACAAACACACAAGTTCTGTGCCGTTAGCCAAAAAAGTTGGTTGACAACTGTAATTAAGAAAACACTGCCAAGAGCAGCTCCATCAGTCTTAATTTGCCCTCGGCAAACCTGGGTGTTTTGTCACTTACGTTTCTTACAATAGAAGTGTCTCCATCATCTATCATTTTTTTACACTAAGACGTAGAATGGACCTGACATCAATGTTAGGATTAGTGCTAGGAAAGGGCTGAATTAAACAAGGCTGAACTTGCACACACAGTAACACCCTATTACACCTCTAGAGCTAAGAAATGGCTTAGACCTGACAAAAGATGTTTAGATTCAAAGAATGAGCAAAACCATGAGGATCAACAACTCTAAAAACAATAATCAAAGGACAAAGCAAAAGTAGTTCCTACTATTTGCAAGAAAACACAATTTTACATGTCTGCAAGATTGCTTTATTTCTGTAATACGGAAATTTAAATTAAATTTTGAATCAATCTTTCTCCAGTCTGAAATTCAAATGTGAACAGTATAAAATAGGTATCTTTTTCTAGAAGAACAAACTCCTGTCCTTTTTATCAGTAAAGTCACTAAGATGGTTTGACCCGAATCTTTTTTTAGCTCCGTTTCAAACAGACAAAATTACAAACAAGAATAATAGAAAAATTGACCTCCCAGCTTTTTAATTTTGGATGGCATTCATTGCTATCTTTGCTGAATATTGGCAGGTTCAAGGTCATACTGAGGTACTATAAAACTATTTGGTATTTTATGCAAAAGCAGGATGAGAAAATTCACAACTGAAACAAACTCTCATTCTGCAAAATGATGAGTGAAACGAACCTTTTAAACTGGATGGGATTTCAGCACAGTCCTAATCTGAGGATCAGGGCATTTTAAAAACCACACCCACTGTATGCAGCTCATTCTGTGGCCTTTAAAGCAGAGCCCACCCTGCAGCCTTGCCTGCCATGGGAACAAGAATTTGTATTTCTTCCTTGTAACTGGCTGCCAGCTTTCACGCAAGCTGAACT
The DNA here is from genome assembly GCA_013401035.1 of Horornis vulcanius. Lineage (NCBI taxonomy): Eukaryota > Metazoa > Chordata > Aves > Passeriformes > Scotocercidae > Horornis > Horornis vulcanius. Next base: position 9,022 of record VZUA01075316.1, on the reverse strand, counting down.
CCGAGAATCCTGCACCAGTGAGCTGGGTTAGATAAGAATTGTGTGTTGATTTCCTTGGGGACATGCTGTTAAAATTTCTGTTTAAATTAGCCTGAAATAGAAGATCTTTGAAATTCAATAGCTTGTATTTCATTCTCAGCTCTCTTAGATAATTTTAATGATACTGGACAAATATGTTATATTAACAAAGTGGGTCTTTTTAACCTACCTTATTTTCATCCTCATTCTTCAAAGCTCTTCTATGCATTTATAAAGTACTTACTGCTAATGAAACCAATAAAGGACAAAAATTCAAACTAGTAATTAGTTCTTCTCCTTTTGAAATACTGGTGATATTGGAGATAAATTAAGGATAGGAAAAATTTAAGGCTTTTTGAAAGCATGACAAACCAAGTGGTCAGATTGCTGTATTAGCTCCTGGCAAACCAATATCTGAATAATAAATGAGCATGCAATTTAAATGAATTAAGAATCTACTTCAGCTAGAAAGCTTTTACTGAACTTCTGCATTGCTCCATTGAAAGATAATTGATAAAAGTAATTTCAATCACATGAATTAGTAAATTGAACCACCTGAATTGAATTCAAGTATGCCCAGTGGAAAAGCCAATTTGCAATAATAGAAGCTTCTGCTATGCTTTACAAAACAAGCTTTGCATCTGTCCTTCTTTATTTAAAGCAATCACTCCTCTGAGGAAACAAGAAATACAGAGCGCTGGGAAAGGGCCAGCACTGGCAAATCTCCATTTCAGAAGAGCAGTTGCATCAGAACAAGTCAATACCAGGAGGTTTCTCAGTGAGTCAGGCAGCCCGGGGTAAAAAGGGTGGGATGCTGATGCAGGGAGGAAACATCAAAGGATGACACAGTCTTTAAGGAAACTGAAACAGACAAAAGAATTAAGATAAGGAAGTTTTCAAAACCTCTTAAAGAGATCATGGCACGGAGTCACCAAGAATTCCAAAATAACCAAAAGCACCAGGGTAAAAGCAGATGCTGTGGTGCCCACTGCAGTGTTTGCAAACAGCTCAGTCCTCAATGGGACTGTAGCAGGAGTCTGTGGGAACGGCAAGGAGAGCAGGGGAAAAGCTTCTCCACAGATATTATCCAGGCAAAGTGACATACTCCCAGATCCGCCCTCTTTCTAATAACATATTCAAGCTGCAGGTAAGGAAAAGCTGAGAATATGTTCCAACTTCCAAGCTTATCACAACACTTGTACTGCAAGGACATACAGGATACAGATAGTCACTTCTCTCAAACAACTGGAGCAGTCTCACAGGTCTGTAAGGGCAGCCCTGCAAAGGGAGCACGTGAAGCGAGCTAAGACTTCACGTGAAACACAAGCAGCAAGAAGCCAGAGAGCACAATTGCAGCTGAGCATTTCCCCAGCAGCAGAGGCTGCCAGTCCTCTGGGCAGGCAGAGCTCAGCACCGGAGTGAGCGTCCGGAAAAAAAATGTGTCATGTGAAATGCAAGTCCTCAAACTCCCAAATAAGTACCTCACGCTTGGTTCCTCTGGCTTCATTTAGATGTCTAAAAATTAGGTGCCTAAATCTGAGTTAGTGATCTCTGTGGTGCTTTGCTGTAACTATGATGGTAATGATGGTGAAGACATACACAGAAAAAGGTTTATAATTAACTTTGAAATCTGTTGCTCCTATTTCAGATCTGAAGAAGAGCTCATATGCCCAAAAGCTTGTCTAATTTTTCCAACTTAGAGCAATTGGTCTAATAAAAGATATTATCTCTTTCTGCAAACTTCATCCTGACTAATGACCCTAGGCTCCCTTTACAGTCAAGGGAGAGAGACAGAGAAAGAACAATTTATTCCAGGTTGAGACAGGTGTCCAATCCAGGTCTTGCACTTACCTGTTTCCTTCTTTTAAAGAAATGCTACAGTTACTTCCTCTGACCCGACATTCAGCTTTTATATATGTAATCTGAGCTGGTGAGTCCTTCTGCATGCAACCAGGTAACTCACACTGTGACTGCTTTCTGTATTTGTTACATCTGTAATCTGGTTTTTTTTCAACCTCCTATCTAGCAGCCCAATGTTAGCAGTGCTAAGGGCATGTATTCTGTTTTAATAAGAACTTGATCAGATGCAAGGACAAAGTTTACTACAGTTCAAGAGATGGAATGGCTGCATAATTGCAGCAATAAAGTCTTATAAAGGACAACTAAGACTACCTGGAAAGAGCTGTATCCATAATACATGTTTCTGAGACCAGAAGGGTGGAGAACAATTCCTCCAACTTACAGAGAACACTATGCAGTTCAGACTTTTGGGATAGATGGCATTTCCTGACTCTGCACAAAACCATGGACCTTCCTACAAAGAACAGGCAAGCAGAGTAGCAAACCCCAAAAATTCCTTTTACAATGTTTGAGATTGTAGTCAGTCTTATCTAGCAAAGAGAACAGTATAAGCTAGGCTACGCCTTCAAGAAGACTCAATTAATGAACTTTGATCCAGCTCTGAAATAAAGAAGGTATAATTTGTGTAGCATCACTCTCTTTAAGTCATCATCTCCTATTGTTAATAAAACCTACTTTTTAAATACCAAAAAGTATTACTAAAAAGTACTAAAGTGTCAGAGCACGTGCTAGGTTACGATACTAACATCAGATGAAGGTAAACTATTATGACAGCCTCCTAGCACTAGAGATTTAATTCTGTTCTTCTACAGCATTAGAAGTCATGATCCCTGGCCTAAAGGTTCTGCAATCTACTTTATGGCTGGAGAAGATTATTATAGAAGAACAAATAAAGAGGGGTAAGGACAACAATGAAATAACACAGTTCAAAATCTGACCATATACACAACTTGAGCAAATTGCATCTTACAATATTATAAGCAGAGATTAATTTGGATTCAGAATGAAAATGTGTGCAAATCATCCCACAACCAAAATGAAGAAAAAAAAGTCAACATCTTAACAAAGCCAGAAACTGATTCTTATCTCACTATGCAAAACTCGATTTAAGCTTATATGCTCAATATAAAGCCCCCATTACCACAGTAGCAACTACTCCTTTTGTCTCATTCAGTTACTTCCTTTACAATATATGCTGTGAAGATCTTCCCTGTCATGACAAACTGTTACTTTTCACATGCATCTTAAAAAAATGCAAAACCCTAAACCAGTAAAAGACCAAGCATGAGAGTATTAGAGATTGCTTATTACAAATTGGGTTCGCTTGCTGGCAATCATAACTGAGGTGCCAGGTGGACAATTAATCCGTTGCGTGGGAATTTATCATTATGATAAAGCTACCTTACTAACCCTGGAATAAGAAAAAAGAGGACATGTCAGAAAGGAACATCTTTTCCATCTTTTTGCTCTGATACAATAAATCCACTAAGCAGGAACTGCAAATAATTTCAAACTGTGTCAAATTATATGAAGTAACTGTATGGTTTATTACTCTTTGATATGTACTGTATACTCCAACATAAAAGAATTATAGATAACAATGCCAGAAATAACCACGTGGGTCAACCACTTTGTTCTTTGCTCTTGTTCCTTGTTCTTTGGCTCATGCATTATCTCATCAGTTTAGGTGCACACAAATACATGTTCATACATTTGAAAAATAGTATAAATACTAAAACTAGTTTGGAAAATGGCCTCAAGTTGCACAAGAGGAGGTTTATACTGGAAAACTTTTTTTACTGAAAGGGTACCTCCACCATCCCTGGAGGTACTTTAAAAGACGTGAATGTGTTGCCTAAGGACATGGTTTAGTGGTGGACTTCACAAAGTTAAGTTAATGGTTGAATTTGATGATTTAAAAAATATTTTTTAGCCTTAATGATTCTATGATTTCATGATTTGGCTTCAAAAGACAATAGAATCACAAAGGTTGGAAAAGACGTCTAAGATCATTGAGTCCAGCTGTTAATGCAGCACTGCCAGGTCCACCGGTAAACTGTGTATCCAAGTGCCACATCCACAAGTCTTTTGATGACTTTCAGGGATGGTGATTTCACTGCTTTTTCTGAGCAGCCTGTTACAATGTCTGACCACCCATTCGCTGAAGAATTTTTCCATAGCACCCAGCCTAAACCTTCTATGGTGCAACTTGAGGTCATTTCCTCTTGTCCTGTCACTTGTTACCTGGAGAAGAGGCCGACCCCTACCTGGCTGCACCCTCCTTCCAGGCAGCTGCAGAGGGTGATGAGGTCCCCTCTGAGCCTCCTTTTCTCCAGGATAAACACCCCCAGCTCCCTCAGCTGCTCCTCACAGCACTTGTGCCCCAGACCCTTCCCCAGCTCTGTTGCCCTTCTCTGTTCACGCTGCAGCCCCTCAATGTCTCTCTTGCAGTGAGGGGCCCAGAACTGAACACAGGATTTGAGGTGTGGCCTCAGCAGTGCCCAGTACAGGGGGACGGTCACTGCCCTGCTCCTGCTGGCCACAGCAGGGCTGATCCAGGCCAGGATGCCATCGGCCTGCTTGGCCACCTGGGCACAGCTGGATCATGTTCAGCTGCTGCTGACCAGCACCCCCAGGTCCTTCCCAGGCACTGCCCCCAGCCTTTAGTGCTGCCTGGGGTTGTTGTGACCCCAGTGCAGGACCCGGCACGTGGTCTTGTTGAACATCATACAACTGGCCCTGGCCCTTTGACCCAGCATGTCCAGATCCCTCTGCAGAGCCTTTCTTACCCCCAGCAGATCAACACTCCTTGGTGTTGTCTGCAAACTGACTGAGAGTGCACTTGATCCCCTCATCCAGATCATCAATAAGGACATTAAATGGGGTTGGTCCAAATACAGAGCCTTGGGGAAAACCACTTTGTGACTGGCCCCCAGCTGGATGTAACTCCATTCCCTACTACTCTCTGGGCTTGGCTATCCTGACAGTTTTTTACCTAGTGAATAGTGCATCCACCCAAGCCATGAGCAGCCAGCTTCCCCAGGAGAACACTGAGGGAAACAGTGTCAAAGGCTTTTCCAAAGTCTAGGTAGTTGATATCCATACCGTTTCCCTCATCCACTGGGTAAGTCAAAAATTGGTGAAATTAATTCACCTCCTTTGTTTATGGAAGTTTGCTACCTAAACTTATTCATCCAAGCACAAACTTCAAGATACTGTTGAAATTGCTTATTCCTAGCAGAACAGAAAGAAAAAAAATCTAAATGAGTTGAAGTAATTTAAAATTTTAGAATTAAAACTGGAAATATTAAGTGAAAAAATGTATTTATTAATGGTATCAGCATAAAAAATGCAGAGGTTACTGTAATTCTCCTCAGATATAGAACATTTATCATGCTTGTGTCCAAGCAGTAAATAGCTGACAAATCAGTGTGTCTAGGTAATTTAAATTACTGCAATGGGTAAGCAACCAGGAGCATTGACATATCACATAAAGTGCATGGGTTCTCTAGAGTACTGTAAATATAAATAGCTACTTAGATCCAGTTTATGTAGTAGCTCACTGTTTTTTACTGCTTTTCCTGTTTCACTCTATCACATATCAAAATTATTTACACCATCATTAATGCTTTCTCTTTTGTCATGTTTTGTATTTTTTTAAAAAGATTTACTTCCACTACAGCAACATGCAGTAAAAGGTCTTAGAAATATTGCCAAAAATATTCAAACTGGTGACAGCTGTTTAGAAAAGTATAATGGAATTTTACTAGAAATATCAGTTTGGGAAACTGTCATTCATCATATTATAGCACTCAGACCTTTAGAAGAAAAAAAAAAGAGAGAAAGAGGTGGCTAATGTTTTTCTGTATTGCTATTGTAAAATCTGGAAATCTCAACAGCAGGATGCCTGATTTCTATTACTGAACTATTCTAATAATGGTGGTTTCATTCTCCTAGAGTCTTGTCCTTCCATCAAATGTCTAGAAATTGAGGCCTTCAGGGCTGCCCTACATCCCCCACAGAACAAACACATCCTTTAGAACACCTTATTGTTCTTATTTCCTTCCCAGTGGTAACATTCTAGGGAATATGTCACAAAGAGCACCTTTTTGGTGATTGTGAAAGATGATCTCAGGAGGTTCTGACAAGCTTGTGGGAAAACCCATGAAGTGGGGTTCCCCCATGGTTAAGAAAAATAACATCACTCACAGAATAGCTGAAGTTGGAATGGAGCTCTGAAGGTAATTGCAGTAACTAGAATGTCCTTATCTTCTCATGATGACTACAGGAAAAACCTCAAAAGCAAGGTCAGTCAGGATCTGTTGCCCAAGACCATGATCAGTTGGGTTTGGCAAATGCTTCCAGACACTTGTTTCTAGAAGGGTTATGAATACAAGACATCTCTCTAATTTAAGTCACCTGACCAATCCTTCCAAGAAGAAAATATCCATTTATGTGCTTTTGAAACATACACTAACACCAAATACATGCAATAATTGGTAGGTTTCATATGCAGCTTTTGCCTTTTGCCCCCTTGCTTATACTAAGGGCAACAGCATTCTTATGCAGTTGAAGGCTGTAGCCTGGCTTCAATTCTCACTGACAACCTACAATATAGCATTTTTGCCTTATTTGTTGAGGCATGAGAGTACTAAGCACTGGATTTAACAGCGAATTGGGGCATTTTACTGAAAGGAAACAATTCTATATTGGTAATGTCATTAATGTGAAATGTGTGTTTAAGCTCAAGGCCTGGGACATTTTGTCTTACTGTCCAGAGCACAATAAACACCAAAAATTCAAACCCTTATTATGTTTCTCGTCCAGAACAAAAGACCCATTCATGAACATGCAATTTACAGTGACTAGCTGTCCGAGGGCGTTGCTTTTGAGTTTAGAGAACAATTACTCTGTAAACCAATTATAACCAATATGGAATCTGTTTAGGAATGAAAGGATTAAGTGAACACCCACTAGATGGTGTTCAATTACTGCATGGGGTGACTGGGCTAGTTACACCTCCTATTCACCTCTGAAGCAGACTTTTCTTGAAGAAAACAAATACATTTCTTTAGAGGACAAAAAGCGGATGAAATAATTCTCTTGAATAAAATTTTGGAAAGGCTTTTGTAAATTATTTACCATCTGTGTTGAATGTCAGGAAGAGGAACTTCTTAAAGATATGACAAATATATGCAAAAGAAAGCACACAAAGTTGTTTTGGGTCCACTTGCTACTAGTCTACAGTTTTACTCCAAAAAACCTTGTATTTTTGCAACTGATGATATTATTCATCTGTTCTCCACATTCCCAAATTCTGCTGACATCATCCATGGAAAGATAAGGGTTCATAAACACTCACCAAAGAAACACATCCATTTTGCAATTAGTTTTATTAAAAAGAAGAACTGAATTATTGGATGCCTACTCTAGCAGAACTAATGCATCACTTTCTTTTTCAGCAGAAGCTTAATAATTGCAACTAATCCCCATTAATGTTAGTGAATCAGCTTAAGAAAGGAGAGGAAAAAAACAGAAAACAATAAAACTGCTATTTTAAGGGAAGAGACTTTTGGCATAGGTGGAGTATTGTAGCACTTCAGATGTTTTAGATTCCTGAGGATGACAAGGATGTTAGTGATAAAGGGAATTGCTATTCAGAGCTGCATTAAAATAATACTGTCATTGCAGAGTTTCCAGAAGGAGCCTTTTCCTTTATAAGGCTCTGAAGTGCAACCTTACGAAAAGTTTAGGAAGGCCATTTTAGTGCACATGACACCTCAGTGATGACATTACTTTTTCCAACTGCTGTTTTGGAAAGATAAGGACATTCTAACAATCATGTTTAGGGATTTTCATACAGAAGACACTGCTTCACTATTTCCATAGCTCTCCAGGTTCAAGCATTACTGCAATCTCTACTTTTTCTTTCTTTCTTCCTTCTCTTGTTTAATTGGAGTTCCTTTCAGTGGCTAACTTGCTTTCCTTCAGTTGATGATCCACATAATTCTCACCTTTATCTTTAAATTAGCCTGGAGCTTCTTTCCACTTCTAAGATTAGCTCATTCTGTTACTAGCACACAGAGAAGCCCTAAGAAAACCAGTAACAGCCCCTGCTGAGTCTGACTTGTTTATACATCATTAACATCTGCCACATAGCAATTAACAGATGTTTGGAAAGCTTTCCTACAGCAGGGGCTCCAAGGGTATGTAAATGATAACAGGATGCTCCTGGTTTTTAAGCTATGAAAGGTCTAATCTATTTTTGCCATGCAAAAAGCTCAATGAAGAGATTTGGTTAGGTTTTATTAGTTTCTTAGAACAGCAGAGTGAAGACAGTTACATAAAACTAATTTGAAACATTGCCTTTATTTAGTAGACAAGGTAGTAATGGAAAGAGGAGCAGCATCATGAAAAGTCTGAGAATCCACTAAGACTGGAAAGAACTAAAGTTAAGAGAAATCATAGAAGAGCTTAAAAACAGGTGTTAATCATACTTTATCGCGCTGGTCAAAAGAGCTTGGTCAATTTGCAGCTTAGAAAAAAATGAATGCTGCTACTAGTATATTTAAAAATTATTAACATGAAGTTCATCAGCCTTCTATAGCAGTAGAAACAAAAAGTCTTGTGCACCAACTAGAGCACCTCCTCTACACTAAAGAATGAACTTTCCAG
>VZUA01075311.1:8334-19019 GCA_013401035.1 Horornis vulcanius | reverse complement strand
GGATGCGGCGCGTTGCGCTCGGGCGTGCGGCCCTTTCCCCGCGGGCAGCCAGGAGAGAGGGGCTCCTCCCCGGGCCGAGCCGGGCGGCTCCCGGGGGTGCAGCCCAGCACGTGGGGCGGCGGCGCGGGGTCCTGCGGGACCCTCCGCCGCGTCCGGCACCCCCGGCACCACCGCGCAGCCCGGGGAGGCCGCGGTGTCGGGGCCAGGTGCGGGGCGCCGGCAATGATCCGGGGCCGGCGGGGTTTACCGGCGTCACTTGGGGCTTGTACAGCACCAGGAGAAATCTCAGGTGCTGCCTGGAAACGGGGAGAAGCGGGGTGGTGGGGCATTTTCTAGGTTGGTTTAGAATCCCACGTTTCTGTCGTCTCCTGCCAGCGCGGTTTGTCGTCCCCAAAACATAGCTTGTTTCGGGTGCATTGGCCTTTGTGTTTGTGGGGTGATGCTGCCAAGGTGTTTCTGCCTCCCTTTGTCTGGGTGTTGTGGAGGGTGGTTTTATTATGGTAGTTGCACTGACCTTTTCTGCTTGCATCTCTCGTGATGAGTATCAGAGGTTTTGGAAGCAGCGTGATTTATTAATCTGAACTTGTTTTTCTTCTCACCTTTTCTGGGGTTGGTAAGTGCTCCTCGCTTTCCAAAGGGAGCGTCCTATTCTCTCCATGGTGCCTCTCATCAAGATGCCAAATGCTGGCTAACACTCTTCCCTTTTTATTTCCCAGGCTGTCCCCAGTTTTATTGCTCAAGAATTATTTATTTTTTTAAACAGCTTGCAGTAGGAAGGTTTTGTTTGTGGTTCTGTCTGATGTTCAGCCTTTCATGGTGGTCTCAACACCCCACAGCATTGTGTTTTCCTTAGTGTGATGGCGTGGCCTGAGCCCTTACTGGAGCTTCATACCCAAGTGCTGCTGCTTGTGGTCTCTGAAGGGCCAGCAAAAATCGTGCTGTGCTCTTTCCTCCCTTGAAGTAGTCGTTCTCCCGCATGTAGGTGTCAAGTATAACTCAGGCAATGTACACAATGGCAAGGAGAAAGATGCTCAGCATCAAAGGTGTGTTTATATGGTATGTCTTGCTAGGAGTTATGAATGAGCGCAAGCATGGTGGCATGAAATTCTTCCAGCTCTTCAGAGTTAAACTGAGCAGAGATCCTGTGTAGTTACAGAAGATGCACCAGTTTACCCTGCATGTGGTTGTGGTTAAGTGGTCGTTGTTGATATAAACCTGGGTAAATCAACTGAAAATTGCCTAGGAAGGGACTTGGGCTGTTTTAGCAAAAGTCTGATTTTTTTTTTTAATTGCATAGGAGTTCAATTTCGCTAAAGATAAGAGACTCCCCCCTATATTTACATTGGAAAGTGTCCTGTTGTCTGTTCAATGAATAATGCAAGATAGAAAGATTGCAGCATTCAGCCATGGGGCTGCAACGGTATGTGTGTGAAGCAGTGTGTAATGCTGGTGGTCATGATACTAGGGATTGATTGTGGAATTAATTAGCAGAAATCTGGGGTTTATTTCTGTACCAAATAGTGGAGAAATTAGGTGAGGTGCAACTAGTAGAGCCCAATTTTTAAGTGTGCCTCTAGTCAGTGTAGCTGTTCTTCAGATTAGGACACCCATATTGTACTTATTTGGCATTCTTAGTGTAATTTTAATCTTTCCATATGTATATATATGGAAAATATATATATAATTTTATTATAAAATATGAAAATAAACATATATATGTACATATGTATACCTGTACAAATATGTACCATTATTTGGAACTAGGTGACCTTTAAGGTCCTTTCTAACCCAAACCATTCTATGATTCTACGTCCAAAAGTTTCCCTTGACTTTTTTTTTAGTTTTAAGGACTGTAGTTTATGTATTTGGAGAATCTTCACGTGTTTGCAAGCAAGAAGTACCAAATTTGAAGCCAAACTTACCAATAATATCAGAGTTAGGAAAAATGTGTTCTTTAATGTTTTGGAAATTTGGTATCTTTTTTTATTTAAAGACAAAACACAAGATTGCCCTTCATGAGGATTTCTGTTCAGATAGTGCCTTCTTTTGAAGTACATTACTTTAGAATAATGGTTTCTTTTTAGTAAACCCTCTATGTTTAACTGTATGTAATGCTTACAAGAGGAATAAAGACCCTGTTCTTTGATTTTTTTCTTTTCCCTCTCATATGTACTAGAGGCTTTCTAAAAGCTGGAAATAAGACCAGCAACTGTTGTACCTTGTTTTTCCTGGAGATCCTGTCAATTTTCTACTTCCTGTTCCAGAGCCATGGGCTGTTGCTGTGTAAACTTGGTGACCTTGTGTCTCTGGGCTGATAGCAAGGAATCACGGAATGCTATGTCCACACCATTTCTTTGCATAACCTGTACCTACCAATGGCTCAGGATATAAATACAGCATGTAATGCTGAAATAAATAATTGGGCTGTAGAAATTACTAATGTAGCTGTAAAACTAATAGAGTTTTGAGGGTCTATTAGCATGAAATATCAAAACTAGGCTATAGGAAGAAAAAACAATAGGAGGTTATTAAGACCTTGAGCCTGAGGGTGCCTGAAAGCTTTGAGTAGTCCTTATATTTACTGGGCTTCTTGTTTTCTGCTGTCTCAGGCCAGCATGCTCAGACAGCTTATGCAGTTAGGGTTTCATTATCTAATCCATCTTTGATCAGGCCGGATAAATGGTGTTTGGCCAGTGCTGATCTTGTTAGGAGGGTGGTGTAAAGCTGCTTGAGTTGGGATTGGGACAAATCGGATCATGGCTGCTATCTGCTTCTGGGACATATTTCAGTTAATCATGGCATGGGAGAAAAAGGTCTACCAGGAACTGTTGGTTTTTATCTCCCTCTGTTCCATAAATGGCAAAAGTCAAATGCTACCGGCCAAGGATATCACCTGGAAGTATTTGGATAGGTTTGTAAGCTTTGGAAGTAAAGGGCCCCAAAGGTACTGCTGCTTTTTAACTGTATAAATACTAGCAAAGGACTGCCTTGTGCTCTGTTTGTTGACTTGGATGGTTTGAATCATTTGGATCAGCTTGCTGATCTGGGTAAAAATGATGCCTAACACAGGGGAGAAGACAAAAAAAGAAAGTTATATTAGCCTAAGTCACTTGTGAAGCTGCACTGAAATGCACTTGTTGATGCAGCTGTATTTGCTTCTTGTCAGAAAATACTGACTGCTGCACAGATGGAAGATAAAGTACCCTTGCAACAATCTCTCTCCTCCTCTGTTCCTTGTGTGATGAAAGATGAGAAATGTTGTGGCTAGCTGGGAAGCATCCCTTTCTCTTTCAAACTGCAGACAAGGCTGTAATTCCAGGGTGCTCTTTGTCTTCCCCTTGCAGGTGCTAGAAGTGTACCAGACAGTTTACACTGCTGGAAAAGTTACTAAAGTATCTTCCCCTTGCTTTGCATGGGATTGAATGAGTTAATCAACTCCTCATTTAGTCCCCAGGCTGAATTTTGATTTAACTTTTTTTATGGGATCTAGGCAGGTTAGTAAATTAAAATCATACCTGGTGGTAATACATGTGTGGAATTAGATGCAGGATGTGAACAGATCTGATCCTTGTTCCTCTTTCATGACCAGTGTGTGCTCAGTATCCCTGGGTATTTGGGAGAATTACTCTTCTTGCAACCATGAGCATGGCCAACTGGTCAGGACAGACAGTTAATGCAGCTGTGGTCTGTGCCTTGCCCAGTCTCCATAAACATTTAGGGGCAGCAATGAGTGGTGACTCTGTGTTGTCATTCAGCCATGTCAGCACAGGGTTCATAAAGATGACTAGTGGTATTGGGATCAGTTCCCTATGACTAAAAGATGATGTAACAGATGATAAGTCTTTGTTCCACAAGAAAGTCTGTGGTTTGTCATCCTATCATGAGCCAGAAATTGGTCTGTGACACCCTCTACCAGCCTAACTTCTTTTCAGCACAATGACTGGAAACCTTCATCTGCAGTGTGCCACAGAAAGGTGAGAGTGGGGACATAGCTGGTGTTTCATGACAACCAGTGTCCTTGTTCAAGCTATGGCCTGTTTATAGTGCTCCAGAGGATGGCAAGAAATCAGTCTGCTGATAATTTCTAGATAAGTTTGGGTTTACAAGTAAGAGGGCTGACTGGGATTGTAATCGAGAAGGGGCCAGTGAATAACAGCTTTTGTGCTGTGAGGGACCCTTTGGAAGTCTGTATTTTTAAATCTTGCAGAGGAGAACATCTAGTTCCAGTAAATTGTGGAAAAGCTGTGTAATCAGGTTAGCTTTTTCCTCTCTCTTATTTTTCATGGCATGGCTGTCTTTGTAAAGAGATGCAGAGCAACGCAGGGGACACAAGACGTTATAGTAAAAGAAATAAATCTTTTCCAATCTTTTGACACCTGCCTTGGATCCAGGATGAAGTTTCATGGGATGCTGTTTTGACAGAGTATTGCTGATGTGATGAGATGTAAAGAATCTCTTCTAAGTTTGTTGTTGTTTCTCTGTTTGCTTTTGCCCTATGCTTTTTTTTAATATTTGAATGTTATGAGTTAGACTTGACAGTCTGGGAACACTTAAAAAATCTCCAGTTCAAAGAAAACCTTTGGCAAATAGACTGAAAGTTAGGATTTTTGAGTTGTTAAGAGTGCTTTAATGGTGGCTCTTTTCTTGCCATATTCAGGAAAATGGAAAGCCCAAATGAAGTATTCTGCATGCTTTAGTACTCCTCCCAGCTCTCTACGTATTTCTCTGTAGATTCCAGAGGTTTGTGTTCAAAGGTGATGGCCACGTTTGTGAGGTTGGAAGCCAAAGAGAGGTCTGGCTCTACTGGAGATGGTTTCCTTCTGCGTATGTGTACCAGCTGTAGACATAAGCCTTATTTTTCCTTTCAGAATTCCCGTTTAGAAACACAAGTGCTCTGGTATTTTGCGGAAGGCCTGGTCTCTCCCTTGCATGTTGGAAAGGTGAGCTAGCTAGCTCCTAGCTGAGTTTGGAGCAGCTCCCAGGCACATCCTGTGCAATATCCTCTGTCAACTGTTCCTCCCAGTGATGCAGCAAGCTGGGCCCCTGCCTTGCCCTTCTGCACTGAGGGTTTGCACTTCTGTGTTCAAGGTTGTCTCAAAGATGTGCTGGTCACTGAAGGTTTAGCAGCTGTGTTCCTGTGCTGGCTTTGTGCTTTACTGTGACCACCCTTTCAGCCACTGCTGCGGTGAGGCTGGTGGCAGCAGGAGTACCAGAACACATGAGATGGACAAGAAGCAGCAGTAAAATAAAATAAAATAAAATGAAATAAATCAACTGCTTTGTTTGCACTAGAGGTAGGGATGCCTAAATGAAACTGAGATGGATCTGAACAGGATTCTGTGTGTGGTCTGTGGCCCCCTGGAAACTGCTGCTTAAGGACATAGCCCTGTTAGCTTGGAAAAATAAGGCCTGTTGTTAGCAGTGTTTGGTTGGCTGCACAGAAACCTCTGCCCCTCTGAAAAATGTTAGGAATCATGCTAGTTGGAGATGTTTTAAAACCTATCACTCTATGCTGCTGACTTGTCTTGTGGCACTCAGCAAACCTTAGTTTTTGTATGAAGTGAAAGAGAAGGGCAGATTTTTTGGTTGTCTGGAAATCTCTTATTTAATTTGTCCATCTCTGATATTACTTGACCTTCTGTGTGTGTATTTGCTGTTGAAATGCGGTGGCTGAGGGATCAGAGGAACATCCAGAAGAGAAGTGAGAGAAGCAATTAGAGGTAACGAGTTCCAGTTCATTGAAGCATTCTGTTGATCTACATTTTACAGTGGTATTGAGTGGACACCCAAGTGTAGCTGTCATGAGATAATCCCGATGTTTAGGGATTAGAGCTGCTTCACTGCGTTTTGGGCCTTAACTCCCTTTGCTCTTCAGTAAATTTAATTTTGCCAGCAATCTTCTGTAAATTCAGTTTGAAAGATGTGTATACATTTTCCCCAGCATGCTTCCCCCTCCCTCTGCTTCACTTTCTTGCATGCATCTCATTTTTTCCAGGTTGAGTTAGAGATATTTGTAGGAGCCAAGTCCAGCGATGGCAGGGACTTCATGAAACAGTCCTCACCAGTCCCGGACCATGCCTCCAACTGGACCTTGCAGGGTCCCCTGTCAGGGCTCTGCCAAGCTGTCCCGCTGAGCTGTGCCTGGCTACCTCTCCTGCAGGAAACCTTTGCTGAGAAAGGCCATGTAGTTTTCTAGATTTCTAACCTGTGTTCTGGGTTCTGGAAGATTTCCAGGGTGTTTGTGAACCATTCCATTGGTTCTCTCTCTCATTCGGCTTGTCACATGTACATATGGCACCTATCTAAACCACCCCATCAGCTCTCTTGCTGGACCAAAGGAAATGGGACTCCACCTCTTTAGCAGTTATACGAGGTATTTAAGTGGCCATAAAGAAAGGAAGGTTGTATACAGAAGCCCCCTTGTTTAATGAGCAGCATCAGCTGAAGTAGAGCTGGATCCAGCATCTGCTTGGGCAGAGTAGGGAGCCTTGGCAGTTTCTGTCAGCTCACTTGGTGTGACACTGGTGTTCAGTCAGCTGTACCATTGTGCCAGCTCCTAACCTTTGGAGTGTGGGCAGAGGGTACTTGTGATTTATGCTGATTAGAAAGAGGTTATGAGATCTTCTTGGATAGGACAGTGGGATTCAGGCTGACATGTTTTTGAAGTGGCTCTGTGTTACTGGGCCTGTTGCTATGTTTGCCTTTGTCTAGGAGAGTTTGTGGTGCAGAAAGGATGGATGCTTGCTTCAAAGAGCATGGAATAGAAGCACTTGTTGCTTTTCTTGCATGACATTACTGGGTTTTATCTGCTCATAATTGCCTCAGCAATAATGCAGGTATTAACATAGAGATCAGGAAGAAGTTGCGCCATTTAAGGGGGAAAAAACTCTCATCATGTCAGCAGCTTCTCCCTCTGACTGTGCATAGCTAAATTTCTTTAAATAGACAGGCTAAAGAATCAGCCTTATGTGGCTTTTCTGTGTGTCACAAATATCAAAATATGTTCCCCAGAGGCCTTTGAGGCCTTGGGATCTGGATCCAGCTCAGGTTTCTTCAAGGGACTGGACCATTATGCACTTTTAACTGAGGCTTTCTGCACAGCTTTCCCACTGCTATTTCTGTAGGAGATTCTTGCAGACATTTGGGGTGGTTATCACTGTTGAGGGTGATGTCCAGGAAGAAAATCCCACCAAGGCGTCACTAAAAAGCCTTGATTTAGTGCTGTGTGGGCTGAGGGGAGGCTCTGTCTGGGATCCTGATGCTATAATTTGCTGCTTGTGGTTGCTGTTCTCCTGCCTGGATAGGGGTGGGAAGGTTGCCTTTCTTCCGGCCTGCTCACTGGCCTCAGGCAGCTGCAGGGCTGGGCACCTTCTTCCTGGGTCCCCAGATCTGTAGGCAGAGTAGCCAAGCATGTCTCTCCCAGCAGTTCCTGTGAGAGATCCTGCTTCTGAGCCATCTCTGTCTGGCTCTTTGATTTTATTCTATTCTGTGTCTTTGCTTCTCTTTTGTGGGAAGAAGAAATGAGGGGAAGCACAGGCAATGGCTTCTTCATTACCCTTTGTACTCTGCTGTCCTGGAAAGCAGGTCCATCAGAGGCCTCTTTCCTACCCTTATTTCATGTTAAAAGCCCTGTGCAGCTTTGGAGCAAGGATGGAGTAGGTTTTGTAGGTGCTTCTCCTTGTCTTTGGGCACTAGTTCTTGAAGCTCAGCTTTGGGGTGGTCCCTCGGATTAAAGGCCTCTCTGAGTGGTGCTGTTTCTGCTCCCAAGAGTAGGACCAACCACACAGCCTGGGGAGATCCAAAAGGTTCATTTTGGGAAGGCAGCCTAGGCTGTGGTGTTGCTGCAGCAGATGGGACTGTGGGGCATACCAAAGGGGGCTGGCAGCATGATACTGCCAGATGTCCTTGGGCTGGTGGCATGTGTGAGAGCGGGAGACAGGTGTTTGTGTTATAGCGGCCTCAGGAATAATTTGAATCACTGGGGAAACTGAGGCAGTAAAGTGCATGTAACACTGCTGCTGATTTGCAGCAGCAGATCTGAATGTCTCTTGGACAGCATGCAGGAGAATCCAGCTGGCTTCTGAAGCACCTGCCCATTCTGTTGTTTTGTCCAGTAGTGGAAGTTGAAGTGTATGGAAATGCAGAATGCTCTTAGTGCTCTAGTTAGTTCTAGGAAGAGGTACGCAGCTCTGCAGTGGTGCTGGAGTTAGATTAGTCCTGGGTGGTCTGAAACTCCAGGTGCTGTCTCCTCCATGCAGAGGCTTGAGGAGACAAGAGAATGTGCCAGGGTGAAAACCTGTGCCCAGCAGGCAGACTGGGGAGACTTCAATTCGTGGTGCATTCGCATTGAAGGGATCGGAACTCACAGCCAGTAACTGCCCATTTGGAGAGTGTGACGAGAAGGCATCATGTGAGGTCATAATTATGTGGTCATACCTTTTATGTTTTTAGAGATTACTTCATCTCCACAAGTGCAGGAAGTGGATAGTGCTCATTGAGGCGCTATTAAACTTAATGGGAGTTTTGTAACTAGTTAAAATGAGTGTAAGGTCAGTCCAATTATTTCATTTCTTCTCTTTCATCTCATGTATAACCCCAAACTGAATATACTGCAGATAACCTAAACCTTACAGACCTATTAATTTTTAATTGTCTCTTCTACAGTACTCACCACTGTAGTGTGGGTGTTTCGCAGGTACAAATGATTTTATTTTTTAGTTTCCTGAGAGGTAGGAAAGGTATGCTGTGTCTTACTGTAGAAGTGGAGGATTGAAGTACCTGGTAATAAGACCAGTTTTGCCAAAAGAGGACTGACACTTACAATCTAATTTATTTTTATTTGTAATTTTGATTGTGCGTCATGTTGGGCAAATGTACAGTGATGTTGTTTTTATCTTAAAACTGAGCAGAATAGCTTGAATTAAGGAGGTTGGTCAGCATCATAGTGAAATTTGACTTGGAATATAAGGTTTGAAATCTTAACTCACTTTTTAAGTAGAATGGATGCTGCTTGTCTGAAACTACGAAAGCACCTCCCTTTTGGTGTCTGCAGCTGTTTATACTGCTCAGAACACAGCACTTCTTAGGCTTGAATGAAGCAGGAATTAGGAAAAAGTAGCACTTAATCCTGGTTTATTGTTACATCCCTGCACATGAGGAAACACTGGAAGGTGCATGGGTAGTTGCTATTTTTTAATCTGCAACCCTTGACTTTTGCAGTTTCTGTTTTAGGTGAGAATGTAGCTACACTGCCTTTTGAGTTAAAAAGCATCTTTTGGTCTGTTAAGAAGCAAAGTACTCCTGTGTGGACAGTAAAGGCAGGAACTAGCTCCTGACCCGTTCCCTGTGCTGGCTCCCAATGGAGACTGGCAGCTCTCCCCATTTCTTTGGAACACAGGTCTCAGTGTGGTTGCTTGTGGGGTCAGTGAGGACAGAGGCATGTTTGCTGAGGAGACTTTGTGACACATTAGGGCTCCAAAGGAGTCCTGCCACTTGAGATAAAAGTGTCTTGGGTGAAAAAAATGTGGTTGATCATGGATTTGGTATCTCATTTTTGTTTGCTGAATAATGAGTCCGTCATACATGCCATCACTGCCTGCTTTTTATTGCTTCTACATGGGTGTTCAGTTCTATTCTCCTTAGCTGAGTGAAGGAGAGGCTAGAATTGTGCTATATGGCTGGGGTTCTGTCATCTTCAGAGAGCCCCACACAGCAAGCCTAGTTTTGGGCTGAATGCCTGATCTTACTTCTAGGATTGTTAGACTACAACACTGGAAGTAGTATAAAGCTGTAGGGGAGGAATAAACACCCCATCCCACTGCAGTTTGGAAAGAGGCAATAAAGACCAACCTGGCAATGTCTTCTTTGTGCCTCTGCGTGAGTTATGGGAATTCCCATTGCCTTGGAGTGAGGGAAGAAGATGAAGCTGGTGTCCTCTCCAAAGCTCACACAAATCCAGTGCAGACCTGGCACCTGCTAGTGTCACCAGCTGGATTAAGCAGGTTTTTACCTATCTGACCTTTATACCTAAGCACTTCTTGGAAAAGTCTGACTTCCTGGGCTGGTTTGATTTCTCTAAGAGTGGTAGTCTGCATGCCAACTGCCTCATGTTGTGAGAGCTAAGCTGAGATGTCACAGTCACAGGCAGAGGAGACAAGGCCATTGTTTGTGATGGTGGGATGGACTAAGCAGGAGGTGATAGTGGCATTTGGAAATAGTGCTGTCAGGGTGATGGTTAGATATCAACCATGGGCCAGAGAAGAGAAGGAGAATGTAAAAGGAAATGGACCAGCTGTGGATTTTGATTGTCAGATAGAGAGGGTTACAGTGGAACTTCACTTTGCAGTGTTTCCATCTGCTGTGGTTTAGTCTTAGCTGGCAACTAAGCCCCACACAGCTGCTCACTCCTTCTCACTGAGATGGGGGAGAGAATCAGAAGACTAAAAGTAAAAAAACCAAACTTGTGGGTTGAGATAAAGGCAGTTTAACAGGTAGAGCAAAAGCCACACGTGAGGAAAAGAAAGCAAGGAATTCAGTCACCAATTCCCATGGGCAGGCAGGCATCCAGCCATCCCCATGGAAAGTGGGACTTCATCATGTGTAATGGTGATTTGAGAAGACAGGCTTCACTCTGAATGTCCCCCCTTTCTCTTTCTTCCCTCAGCTTTATTGGTTGAGCATGATGC
>VZUA01075305.1:0-11452 GCA_013401035.1 Horornis vulcanius | reverse complement strand
AAAAAAAAAAAAAAAAATCCAGTGGAACTCACGAAAATTGTGAAGTAAAACTGGCTTAATGGCATCAACCAGATCATCTTCACTTTGAACAAGAACACCTGTGCAGACAGAGAATAAATTTTACTAATTTCCTTTGCACTTATATTTCCAGGTAATTTAGATTACCTCCACAGGCCTTTGAAAAACCCTCACCACATCATGGTCATTACTCAGCAGTCTGTGGTGCCTTGCTCTTGTATGTCTTTCCTTTTTCTGCCTGTACTACTTGGCAGAGTTAATCTCCTTTCTCTTGCTATATGAAACCCAGAAGAACCAGACCTCCACCTCTGTGGACTGGGTGGACTCTGGCAGCACCAGAACAAGCAAGGTCTGTGGCAGGTGTGCCTCAGAGTAAGGGCTAAGATGAGTGGCAACACCCCATCCAAGCCACACTGCAAGTGGAATAGCCATCAGTTTTCTGGGAGAGGAGGCAGTCTGGAGCGAATTTGCTGCTGCAAATCAGATGCAGAATTCACTATTTCCTCATACTTGGAATACTTGGCACAGTGATTATGAAAATAAATGACAATCAACTCTTTTTCTAAAGAAGCGGGTACAAAGATAATTTTGATGAAAATTCTTTTCAGAAACCAATTTTCCCCATGAGAATGCTGGCATTCAAATGCATTTTAAGAGCTAAGAAAAACACTTAATTTATTCTTTGTTGCCAGGCAGGAACACTGTGTTTCAGATTTGTCTCAAAAACTTCCTGAGCAAGTGGGTTTGCCTTTTCAACCTCACTCTTAGTTGTGGTTAGCTTCTGCTAGGTGCCAATAGTGCTTTGAGCCCATTGATTGTTTTTCAGAACAGGAAAGAGATTAATGTTTTGAATACACATCAGAACTTACCTTCACTGTTCAAAAAGGACACAAAATTAAAACAGAAATAAAGCTATTGTTTTGAAATAAAATAGGCAGAAAATTATTTTTAATTTCTTTTTCATGAGGACACTAAACCACTCATTCCAGTTCAACAAGTCAAAATTTTTGCCACCCCTCTTGGGTTTTGCTATCTTGAGCAAATGATTTTGCACCATTCATTGGAATGGTGGAAAATTGAAGGGACTGAATCTTCACTGATCAGTGTTTTCAGCACCTAGATGGCTAACCAAGGAAATCTGTTACATTCAACACTGAAGTGATTTCCAATGGGTCCATTACTGCTTCTCAGTTGAGGTGGGTGGAATTCAGCCTTAGGAAAAATAAGGCCTGGGAAAACTGCCCACTAGAATTGTTCCAAGTCTCTAGAAGGACAATTGAATATGACAATTGAATTGAAGATGGCATCATCTGTAGTTCAACGAATCCAACAGCTGGAAATCACTGCTGATCAGAGTAGTACTGTAGGGAACAATTGCTTTACATTTGCTCCTCTTTCCCTCTTCCCTAGGCATCAGCCTTTGGCCATTCCCAAAGACAGGAGAGTGACAAAGACAGGATCTAGATGAAACTTGGTTTCACCCACAAAAATTTCTGATGCTGTGACATGAGTTGCTACTACAGAGAGCAGCTACTCTGGTCATACAGTTTGAGTAGAAAGCTCACATAAAGGCAAGGGATCAAAATCTCATTCCATTCATGTTGTCCAGCAAAAGGATCTACATGGACTTCCACCAAAGATAACTGGGCCCAAACTGGATCTTTCTGACCCATAAAAGAGCACGAACAAGGGCTGCTCCGAGTCAAACACTTCCTGCATCATGCAGAGAAGGAAGCTACCCTTCCTCCCAAACAAGAGCTGAGGAAAGCTAAGGGAGATGCTATATTTTCAGTCAAGTACTGTTCACTATGAAATCTTAATCCTGAATACGTCCTTAAAGCAGCTAAACAAATATATCCAGCTTCCATTTATCTACTAAACATGGCCTAGCATCATCCAGACTAGACTTAAGCAACTTGTGTATGTAAGCAGAAATCCATGAGAACGCTCCCTCCCATGCAGCCCATTGGTGTGCAGCATCCTAGTAACACATGTCACTGCAGACACCCTTATGTACCCCTGCTGCTCTGTCACAGCCTCATAGAGAATTGATTCAGGTTCAACATTTGAGACACTTGTCCCCAAGGATCTGTGGGGTTTGGGTCCCTGCTGTCCAAAAGGCCTCCTGCTACTGCAGTGCAGTGATTGCAGGTGACAAGTTAACTTCACATCAAGGCAGCAGTGGTCTGGGTACCAGGGAGAGTCTTCCCCGAGAGCTCGCATGAGCCAAAGATTGCCAAGAGGTGTTTGGAGCCCAGCACTGCAAACACCCATGCAGGAATCAAGCTGACCAGCTTCTGGCCCATGGGGACACAAGTCAAGGCCAGGCTGGACAGGGCTTCAAGAAGCCTGGTCTAGTGGAAGGTGTCCCTGCCTATGGCATGGGAGCTGGAACTGGGTGATCTCTAAGGACCCTTCCAACCCAAACTGTTCTATCATTCTGTAACAGCGGTGCCTGCTGGGACTGGGGCAGAAACATGAGGCGAATGCTCCTCTCTCTGCCATTCATTAGTTTCCCAGTAATCCCAAAGAACATCACTAGCATCTCCAGGGGTGCAATGATTCTCATTTTTGGTACAACGATTCTGTTCTTTGATGTGTCTTAGGTGATGATATTTTGGCTTAATTAGATTGTGCTGGTACCAGACAGTCTGGGACCACTAATATTCCTGAGTGAGAGGTGCTATGGCCTGAGGAGCTGTCATGCTGATCCAGGATTTCCTCTGTAAAACAGGGAGGGGATAATACAGGTTTCAAAGTCTCCAATTCAAAGGACTTTGTGAAATTCCTCCAGTTCTAGTCCACTGACAATACCTTAAGCCCCACCATCTGGTGAATGACTAAAGTGCAGGGAGACACAATGCTCCGAGTCAAGTTAAAACAAGAGTTTTCAAGACAACACTATTAAAACAGAAAAATGCCTGATTCTTCAGGAGAATTTACTGATCTTCAGTAAAGTGTTGAAAAATAGTTTTAAAAGGCATCATAGTGCTTTTTTAAAAGGCGTCAAGTAGTTTTATCATATTGGATTCCATTTTCTTCACTTGATATAAATTGTCATGCTACAAAATAAACTTTATGTTTTAAGCAGTTTCTCGCTCTTCTCAGAAGTGGCAGTGAGCACACACAAACCAAAATTACTCTGATCATAACCACAGGCTGAATCCTGGGACGACTCTAGGAAGTTGTGAAAGAACAGGAAGAAACAGGGCGATGGCCCAAGAAGGTGCTTTTTGATTGAAAAGCACCTTCTGTAAAAAGGCTTCTCACTAACTTGTGCTAACCAAGAGGACAAAGCATTCATTTCTGAAATCTCTTAAAGTTGCTGAAGAAGCTCAGGCACAGATTTTAAAACCTGATCTAGAGATAAAGCATCATGCCAAAATCACATCAGTATTTTTTCCCATCTAAACTATAGCAACTACTGTTAGCCACAGTGAAGCGTCTCTGAAGTAAGGCAAGCTACAGAAACACAATCTGTCATTTATGTATAGCCATAAATAAAGATGGAAGAGTGTTCCAGCTCCTTTTGGCACAATTTTTCAAAGTCTTTAATATCCAGCAGCTCAAACTTAACAAGACACTGTTCTAGTCCTGATGGAACTAGAGATGAAAAATGTTCCCAAATAACCACAGTGAAAGAGGCTGAAAGGAAAAGCCAGATGGAAAGATAGCAAGATCCTTTTCTCTTACCGTAAAGTCACCTAACAATGTAGTTTCAGAAACTTTAAAGTCACTCACCAATACCAAGAATAAGGATTATAAGAATATGGTAATGGTTTTATCTATTAGTCCTATTGGAGAGCAACTGAAAATTCCTCTCTTTAAGGGAAAGGCTCTAATGATCCCTAATAGTCAAGTCTACTTTCCATGTGGAATGAGACATGAAGATCTGTTAGCATAAATAGAAACAGCTGGCCATATCTTGTTTAGGAAGACCATGGTTTGGACCATTGTATGTTACTTCTGTCTGTAATCTGACTTTCAAAGTCCAACATCCACTGCTGTCAAGAAAAGTTGCTATGAAACAGAACATAAAATGTACTGCAACCTGTCCTACCCTCACACAGCAAAAGAAAACATCAAATGAAACACATTTCTCTTCACACAGGATGACTGCCATCTCTCACCCAAGAACTGCTCCCCTTTTACTGGGAGAAGGCAGCAGGTGCTGATGAGTGTCTATGTATGGCCAGTAAATTTCTTTTCTCTTAGATACAGCTGAACACAAAGTGCACTATTTAGAATATTTATAACAGGACAAGGGCTGTGAAAGATGAGTAGCCTGGTTTTGTTCTCCTTTTTTTGGGGAAACTAAGTACAAATCCAGTGGATACAATCACGGCAGAGGAAAACAAATTAAGGCTTGCAGGTCTACAAGACTTTACTGTTTAAAAAGAGAATACAATTAAATAGTGATGTGGGACATCCTTCTTCGCTCATGCTTCCTGAGTCTGTCTGTCTGTCCCCTGTCTGTTGACTCACCTCAACTCAAAAGAACTTAAGCTAGACCCAGCTATACAAGCAAACCCCTGGGCTTACCTGTCCTGATGCAGAGGTCTGCTCAGGAGGATGAGCTGTATCCAAATCATTCCAGCATAGGCTCAAGGACTTCCTCAAAGTTCAGAGCTCTTGCTTACAAATCCCTTAGAGCAAAGTGAGTTCCCTGCGCAATAAAATTCGTGGCGCCACAGGGGGGAGCTTGTAGCTTGTAGCTAGTGCTGTGGCTAAAGCTCACTTCCAGATCAAGAGAAAAAGACAGCTCAGCAGCACTAACTGCAGCCACTGGAAACGCTGTTCTGGAAAGGCTGGTTGAAAATCATGACACGTGCATACATATTACACAAACACTTTAATAACGATGTTCCTTCTCATCATGATCTTAGGAGATACTCACTGACTTTGCATTAAAAAAGCAGCCAGACCCATAACTCATAGCAGAACAGAAGTCTTATATAGTCTTTATTCACTACAGTTTGGGAGAAGACTCTGAATGCAAAAAAAAGACCACATTTTCACCCAAATGCACCTGTGAAGGTGTGTGTTGATTTTCTTTGAACACTTGCAAGAGAGGGAAGCCATTACATTATTAACACCTTTCTCTTCCTTCCCACCAAAGGAAGCAAGGTGTCCCAGCACAGTGCTAGGAACACCTACCTTTTTTCACACGTTATTTTCTAAATGGTGCTATGTTTTACTGCTTGGTTTTTGTTGGGGTTTTTTTTGTTTTGTTTTGGTTTGGTTTTTTGGTTTTTTGTTGGTTTTTTTTTTTTGTTTGGTTGGTTTTTTTGGTTTTTTGTTTGTTTTTTTGGTTTTTTGGGTTTTTTTGTTTGTTTTGTTTTGTTTTTTTTTGTTTTGTTTGTTTTTTTTTTTGTGTTGGTACAAAGTGTGAGCAAGAAGACACATAATTTTAATAACTTGCACAGCAGCTATTCAAATCCATTACAAAAACATATTCTTATGTAAAGACTTTTAATTAAGCAAGAAATGTGATTCCTTTGGACAATGGGCTTGGTTCACAACAATACCTGTGTAATTAATGCTTTTTTATTAAAAAGGCATCCCTGAATCAGTAAATGGGGCTATTGACTCTGCTGCAAACCACCATGTCAGTCTGCTTTGGTACCTTTGAAAATGTAAATCGTCTACATTTAATAGGAAAACAGATGACCTGTCCTGATTCAAGCTGAAAAACAGTGCTGTAATTGAAAGCCCAATCCTGAGCAGCATTGTGTTTGGTGCTGCAGGATGACAGCAGAACAATCTCTTTTTTTTCCTTAAACAATATTTTCTCATGACCGTAATACAATGCGTTCATGCTGCTTGACTGTGAACTGGGCCCACTATTTACAGTATTGCTATACATAACCAAAGGTCAATGTAATTAACAAAATGGATAAAATTCATTCTTTTGGAAGAAAAAACCAAAGAGAGTGACTGATTTTGCTGGGGTTTTGGAGAGCTGGCTTGGCACAGAGTGTTACTTCTGTACCAATGCATTTTAAACATAAAGAAATTACTGGCTAAAAGACTGATGATTTAAGACAGCATTTTCAGTGGTAGTATCTTTTACTGCTGGAAACTAAGTTACCAGTGATATATTATAAATCCAGGTGGTAGTGCTCTAATTTAAGGATATGTAAGTATTTATTTGAGTGCTGCAGCATAACAGCTACCATTTTTCACTGCTTTGATATCCAAGGATTCCTAGTACTACACAAATGTATTCTATCTGCTTCATTTTTTCATTTCAATACTTTCATTCAAAGCAAAGTAACTCCCATTTCTTTCTACTGCACTGAAATAAAGAATCTTGTTTCAGTCTATAATGCTTTTCTTGTTCTTTCTGGCCTGTCTCTGACAGTGTTTGTTTCTATGAGCACCAAATCCCAGATACTAGTCCCTAGGGTCCAGCTCCCAGTACCCTGGCTCCCAGTCCTCTGTGCATTCACACCCCAAAGGCGCACCAGGCAACACTGACAGTGCACCTGGTGCCCCCATGCAGGGCTCTGCAGAGCCTGAGCAGCACTGGCATTGCTACCAGACCACTGGGACTTCTGCAATATGAAGAATTTCTTTTTCTAGCAGACTCCCATTAAGATTCTTGTTGGAATCTGGGAAAGCAGGCCCTACCCTGCATTTCCAATTTCTTAGGAGACTACCAGAGTAATTGTGATTTTCTGTTGCTGGGACTGCTGTCACATTCTGCTAAGACTACAGGAGTCCTAAATAAATGAACACAAAGCTTCTAACCAGGTCTACTGCTAAGTACTTTGTTCTACGGAGACTCATCTTCCCAGCAGTTTGGATATGAGAACACTCAGGAGCAGACAATGTTCAAACAAAAAGGTAAAGACTGACAGGAGATGGGAGAAAGCTGAATTTCCCAACACAAGCATTGACCTCATCAGTGTGTGGTTCTGTAAGAGCTGCTTTCTGTTGCACCAAAAAGGCAGCTTTGCCTGCACAGGTCACAACGAGGTGAGCAATGACTGGCTGCTCTGTGACTTTGAACAGATTTCAGGTGCAGCAGGAGTGGTGAGGTCAGAACATGGAAAAACAATCAATTCCCATGCAGAGAAGCTTTACCTTAATTCTCAAGCTACTTATGTCCCCCATTTTTTTTATAACAGCTTCCAGAGCACCTCACTTTCACGTTTCATATGCTTTTTGCAAGACAATTATTCTACTTGATTATAATTTTGTGTCGATTGTAACAGAAAATTAAGTATACACTTAACAAAAGTCTGCATTTAGGAGCTCAATATTCTTTTCACTTATGCAGCTGCACAACAATCATATGAAGTCAGAAACAAAATATTAGTCCTGCTTATAGACAGTGAGCTTTAATTGCTTACTGTGCTCTGTATCGCAACAGTTAGTTTGCAAAATACAAAAAAATTAAATTTAGCTGCTGACATTTATTTTCATAGATATGAAATATGCATTTCCAAATATGCATCTTCTCTACATAGGTATGCATGGAATGTTCAGATGCCTTCCATGAGAATATTAAAAAAAAATTCAATCCCACTAGCTAAAAAGAAATCAGCTGCAGGGACACAGCTACAGTGCAGGACACTGCCACTGGACTGATTCACAGAGAAAAAAGGATTTTATCCTATTCCCTGCCTTTGATAGCATCCAACAGGATTTGCCCTCCTGTGGAATGAGATGATGGTGATGGTAATATGGATGGGGGCCCTCTCCATTCAGGATCATATGCACTAGGATACAATGAAAAACTGCTTTTTATGAGACTGCCTAGTCCTAAACTGGCCACCTTTCAAGTAAAACAGATGATGCTTACTTACAATACTATAATGTTTTTAACAGGACACACCCATTTCAGAGATGATCTCCACCTCCTAGGCAGGACGTACCTTTTATCAATTAAAGTAGGGCACCTCTTTTGAGTGTGTAACTATTGGTTTGTTGCACATCAAGTAATGAGTCTGATTTTGTGGACAATGCTGTGAGTAGGCTGCCAGGGAGCCTGTCCTGGAGGCAATGAGGGGAATGAAAGACACACACCCACACCGCCCCAGGAGCCACCTCCTATGGGAAAGTACACATTTTGATGTGGATCACTCAGCTTTCGAGAGTGGTGCACACTGAGGGTCTGTGTGCTTATTTTACCCAGTCTACCTCACAGATATCAATTAGAGGGTTTCAAAACAATTAACAGTCCCAATATTTACTGTGAGTACATGGCCACAACATGACCTGTAGTACTGTGGGCACCTCTGAAAGGACAGACAAGAAAATAGAATGTATTCCCTTCCTGTAGTGCGCATGCTCTAGCATGTTATTTGTCTTACGTGTTATGGCTGAACTCATCTAAACAGGCTTGTTGCCCTCAAAAGAGGAGATCCTGTGCCCCAACATAAAGAACTTCTCTCTTCACTTCCTCCCAGATCATGCTCTGGTACTCACCACATAATGAGTTGGTCCAAATCACTAATCTGCAGTAAAACTATTTCTCTTTTCTTATCACTGAATTTGTTTTCTGCCAGATTAGTGACGTGAATTGACTCACCATACAGTAAAATGGAACCTGCAAAGGGGAAAGGGGGGAGCAGAGCTGGGAGTGCAGAGGTGTTTGTAGGTTGGTGAGAGCAGTATCTTCTCTATAAGTAGCAGTAAATGTAATAGCAGATCTGATAGCACCTTTATAAACAGCCAAGCAGGGGATTTACTTTTTGATGCTATACTGCTGCAGGATGGTCCTGGAGACAGAGCGGGCTGGTCCTGGGGCCAAGATCTGCACTGCAGGGCATTGTGCTCTGCCTCCACATTGTGCTAGTTCTCAAAGCTGTTTGTGCTGTCATCGAGTGGTTGGCAGTGTTGTATTGTTTCTGTAAGCTTATTCCCAGCCTATATGTCAATCCAGAATTGATTCAAGGCTGGTTTTAAGCCATCCATATGGCAGTTATTGACAGAAGAAAGCACTATAGCACACATTACATTTATTATTCCGAAACTTTAGGAGAGATATAAATGGTACATCAGTCTCATGCAAGCCTGTGCTGCCTGAAATTTAACTATTTACTTGCTACTCTAAGTACTCTTACTTTGCACTTCAGTAAGAAAACATACTACTAACTAAGAGCAGCTTTTATCACTCTTTTTAGTCATAAACAAAACTAAATCCGAATTTCCTAATTCTTTACATTGGCTTCTGCCTCCTAATTACCTATGCTTGTATTGAAGGTTCAAAGAAAAAAACAGCTTTTCACAATTACCTAGAAAGGTCAAAGATATTACTTTCAACTGGAAAAAAAACAAACAAACAAACAATGAAATATAGCACTTCTGGCACACAGTAGCTCAAGCAGTCGTCAGTCTCAATATCATATACTTAAAAATGTTACATATTCTAATAATTGCTTAAAATCTCAGGACGTTCACTGCCAGACGAGCCTAAAAGCCTAAGAGCCTCACAGCTGGGCCCAAAGGGAAAGCCCTGTTATGCTCCCAGCTTTTCCTAGCATTGAGTAGCTCTTCTTTCACCCAAGGACACTTCACCTGTGAAACTGATCATAAGTTATTTAGGTACCGCAAGGAATTTTACTATTTACATTAAATAAAACTGTTATGACATCTGTTTTGCTGTGCGACTAATGAAAGCTTTGAAATTTGAAGAAAACTTGAAAGCACTATTAGTCCACAATTTTTGAAGTTTCAATTAAGTTCCAGGAGAATAAAAAGAGAGTAAGAGAGAGGATTGAAGGAAAGAGGGTGGAAAAGATGGGAAGAAAAAGGAAAGAACAATGCAAAGAGAAACAGAAGGAAAACACTACTTGATAGATAGTTTACCAGGCAACTTGCAAACAGAGACAGTAAAAAATGAATAGGCATTCATCTACTATTCCATTTCAGCGAGATGCTAAACTCCTCAACGTCAGCTCAGAACCCAGCCTGAATTTTGCTGAATCCATAAATTCTGCAGGTCAGGGATCTTTGCTTCCCTCCATTTCAACATAACCTGATAACATTAATTATTATACCTCTGGCACATTTTGTAAACATTTGAGGTAATGAATCTATTACACAAAACACTGTACTATTCTCCTGCTGGAAGGCAACTCCCACTCTGAGTACTAGAGAATGCAACTCATAGTTAGGAATTTTGGTGATTTAAACTTCCTCCCACCAGCACATGCAAATGATTGCAAGTACTGACAAGAGCTGCATTCTGCATGCCCTCATATCTCTGAACACGCTCCTGCAGCCGTCGGGAGAGGCAGCAAAATGCCGTGTTGGAGAGCTCACCTCACAGTTCTCTGCCTCATGAGACTGCACAGGGAACAGATCCTTCAGTTTACCAAACACAACAGATTTAAAAAGATAAAAAATAAAAAATCTTGAGGATGAGTACGTGAGAAATTAGGTAAACTAGGTGATGGTAAAGAGAGGTGGTGGAAATTAAGATGCCAGTTTTTATCCCTTCTGTTGCTGACTTCTGTGGATATTACAAAGGCAAGCTTAGTATTTTTGTGATCTCTAAAACAGTAGGAACTGCTGATGATAAATACGTTTAGGG
Organism: Horornis vulcanius; assembly: GCA_013401035.1. NCBI lineage: Eukaryota > Metazoa > Chordata > Aves > Passeriformes > Scotocercidae > Horornis > Horornis vulcanius. The sequence continues at coordinate 888 of VZUA01075305.1, read as the reverse complement.
ATTAAATATGTGAAGGCTTCATGGAAGTGTGTGAAACATACTTCACAATATACGACTCTCATAGGCCTCATTTTCCAATGCCTTGTTCCTTGTGCCAGATGTTTTTATCAGTGTCTCATGAACGTGAAGTGCATACAAAATAAGAAGTTTCTGCGGGTTTTGTGATTTATGTTTATTATCAACCAATAGGGAGTCACAGAGCAATATAAAATCAAGCTAAAGATTGCTTCAACAGGACAGCTAATTTATTGCAGTTCTAAAACCTATATAGACAAGGAGCTCATATATTTACCACGCTTACTATTTTTTGCTAATAGGTAATGGCAGTCCTTGCTGCAAATAGAACACTTGTTATCTTCAAATCCACAGAGGACTTGGTGGTCCAGCTTGTTTTCTTCGTCTTTGCCTGAGACTTCCATGGTTCTGACTGCGGCTACTAAGTTTTCCTCTGCTTTATTTTCTTTAGGAGGATGACCTCCAGCTCTTGAAAACTTTATCTTGTTCTTTCTTCCTTTCCGATGACTTTTTGCTCCCTCCTCGGGTACTCTGCCTGCTTCTTCTTTCCAGAGCCCTTTCCAGCAGCGTGGTGCTGAGGGCTCAGCCCGGAATTGCTCCGGCCCTACGACCCTCTCCACGCAAAGCAGGTGACAACAGCAGGCGCCTCACCGGAGCCTCAGACACACGCTGGCCATTTCACAAACAGCTGCAATTATTAACACTATCTACACGGGTACCTCTCTTAGTGCTTTCAAAGGCTGCAATCGCCTATTAAGCGTGACGGGCTTTTGTAGGCGCAGCTCCGTACTTGCGCCTTACCCCGCAACGCCGAACTCGGGACGTCCCGCCGGCAGCTCTGCCCGGCCAGGGGCAGGGACAGTGAACGGTGAC
>VZUA01075281.1:1294-15496 GCA_013401035.1 Horornis vulcanius | reverse complement strand
TGAAACGAGGAATGTTTGGCCTCTGGTAATGGAATGAACATCAATTATATATTTGAAACTTGGCTCAGTAGAATTATCTTACTGCTTTATTTCTTTTATTATTAATTCCTCATCATATTTAGTAGCTTGAAGCATTTGAAAAATAAACGGTAATATACTGGCCATAAAGGCTAAATGGGTAACGCTTTAATTATCTGGTGTCATAAGGCCAAGTCTTCAATAACCATGCATGAACACCTTTGCTTCATTCCTAACAACTGTAAACATTTTCCAATAATCATATATTCTGATTACTTGTCTAGTTTATCAGCATATTCCATGACCTGATAGCCTTGTGGCAAATCTAAGAGCAATATTATCATAAATTAATACATTCCCATGCTAGAGTCCTTTCTGATTATCTATCATCTCCTCTTGCATTTCAGAGGCCATGAACTGTCAACCACTCCCATCTGTTTCCAGCCCACCTTTTGTGGCAGTCACTAAGCCTCTACTTGCACAATGTTCAGCTGAGGAACACAGGATGAGTAACCTAAACCTCATGGCTGTGACATAGCTCCATTTCAGTCACTTTCACTTCACACTTGTCTCTGATTTAATTAAGAATTGGATTACACTGGTAAATAACATTTTATTTTTCATATTTTTCTCCAGTTCATAAGGATTTCAATCCACTTACAAAGTGGTGCAAAGCAACTCTTGCCAGTGTTTCACAGAAGTGAATGGCTTCACTTACGATAGAAAAAAACGTGTAGAATTTAGTTAAGAAATATTTTTCTGCCGATGGCTTCTTTTTTTTTCCCTGCCCCAATTGTGTAAAAAGCAAACATATAAAATTCAATTTAGAGCAAGTTCTAAGTGGAACCTAACAAAAGAATGTTTAGCTATCATCCTTGAATGTGTATTTGTACTGCTTCTGAAAGACCATCACAGACAAAAAAAAAGCATTTATTTAGAAATTTGAAGGCTCTGACTGAGCATCTGCTCAACCTGCTGCTGTGTCTGTTCACAGGGGAGTGGGTATTTTGCAATGATGCATAGCATGTGTCAGCCAGGGCTGGATCTGGTTCATTTATTCACATAGGCTACTGCCATAGTGGGGGCACTGGCATGGCCCACCCTTGGCAAAACAGCACAGAAAACAGGATGTACTGAGAAGACCCAGTGAACTTTTGATGTCCATTTTAAAGCAGTTTAAACAGCTGTAGGGTTTTTTTAGTTGGGTTTTTTTGGGGTGGAGTGTTGGTTAGGAAGAGAAACTGCATATGTAAGAGTAAGGAATAGCCATTTTCTGTTTGGCTCAGTGATTTATTTTACAGTTTCTTATCTGACACTGCAGATTCTGATTTTGCAGCACCTCATACCCAGTTTTAGAGGAAGCTTCAGAAAGCCAGTGGGAAGGATTTCAAATGGCCACAATCTGGGTGAGAGCGGATTGTTTTTACTCTTTACTCTTTGCATCTCTTGCTCACAGATGTGGGCTGCCACTCTCTGTGTGATCATAGTCAGCTACACCTGAGCAAAGGTGTCTGGTGGGGTCATCTTCCCACCCTTGGAGCCCAGCAGCTTGTGAGCTATTTTTATCATCAGAAAGTAATTTTGCCCAGGAAGCTGGATCCAACCAGGCTCCAAGACTCTAAACGCTGTGGGAGTTCAGCAAAGACAGTGCTTGGCTGAATAGTCATAGGTTGGCTCACTGTAAGTTGCCAGAGGAATTACTTTGTACTCATGGTACTGCTATATATGTTTTTGCAGCAGGCAAAAATCAGCAGAAGGAGGAGACACAAGGTGTGAAACGGGCATTTAGCATTCAGGATGAAATTCTAGGGTAGGTTTGTCACCAGCAGAATGCTATGGAGTAACACACAGTGTGCTGTCTTTGTCACTCGAGTGACAGTGCATGCTGGAGAAACTATGCCAATGAGCATCTTTTATGTGGTGGAGCTTGCTCCAAAGAAATCTGATCTGGAGCTGTCATGAAAACTCCCAACGCTTTTCTTGCCCTGACCTCACTCAAAAGGCAGCTTTCAGTGCAGAGGTGGGCTCTGCTGCATCTGCCATGTGATTTTTCGTTTTAATGCAGCTGAACAGTGGTAGAGGCAGGTGTCCCTCACTTCTTGTAAGGTTTAACACTCCTTGCTCTGAGTGTTCACCCAGAGGCAGATGCCAAGGCTTGCAGGGTGTCTCTGTCTTTGCACCTGGGCCAGGCTGATAGTGGTTTTTTCCCCTAGGAGTTTTCTAATAATTTGTTGGTCTCTGCATCCCCCATTCATGTCCGTCTGTGGAAAAATGTAGTCATTCTTCAATTCTTTGGTTTAATCATTTCCTCCTCTCACAACAAGGACACCAGGAATATTTGCAAAAGGAAAAAACAACAAACTTCTCCCTTGAAATGCAGGAAACTGCAGCATCAAGAAGATTGCAAACTTCTTTCAAGAACAAAGATGCCCACTCTTCACGCTCAGTGAACTTCCATGTAACCTTTGTCAGACATTGTAAAAGTTGTGGGTCTGTCCTGTACTACTCCGGTAATTCTACATGACAGTGCACACGCCTGGTCTTGTTTCCTTCCCTTCCTTCCCTATCAGAAATAACAATAGTTTCTCTCAGTCAATAAAATCATTATTTAGATTTTTGGATAATTACTGCTCTTTCTGGTCTTTATCCACAAAATATTTTCTTGTTCCTATTTGTCTCCCATCATCATGGGAAAACTGAGAATTGATTTAAGCTTTTGGTTGGTTCAATTGAGATTGGTACCTGAACTCAGGTATTGACTTGGAAGTGCTCATTCCTTTTAATCATTTATTTAATTCCTCTTGGTATGACCAGGACTAGCCAGTAAGTGTGGGCAGACAGTGTTTTCTGGAGAAGCCCATTATTACAATTAGAGCAGCATGCTTTTGAGGCCAGGACAATGTTATTCTAATATTTTTTGCCTTCATGTTTCTTGCAAAATTACACTCTCAGGACTACTAATTCCCCTGGAATAACCTGTAATGGTGAGAAACCTTTTCTCTGATTTAGTTCACAAAATACTGTGCTGCTTCTAGGAGGAAAAAAAAGACAAGACAGACACCCCCTACTCCTTTGTGAATATTCAGGTCCTCTGGTTTCCATATTCCCAGTTTGTGAGGGATGGCAGATGCTAAGTGAAACTTTGCCTTCTCGTTTGCCTTTGTCATTTCTGATCTGCAGGTGCATGGATGGAGCCAGTGTGACTTTAACGGGGCAGAGGAAGGAGGCATCTGCAGAGCCTTCATAGTTGAATAGCACACCATGAAAGACACTGCTGTCCTGCAGTTTGTCCTAGCATCTGGAAAAATGTTTTTCACTGTTAGTAATATATTTGGGTTTAGACTTGGCTTTAGCAGCTAAGCTTGCAATGTGGGATATTTGTTTCATTATCTGAGTTTTCACCTCTGAGGTCTCACAAAAGATTCTCAACACAGCCAGATGCTACTGTTATACAGTAGACTACTGAGCACTGAGTAAATGAAGCAGAATAATATTGCATTGTTAGTTGGAGCTCGATCTAATGTAATTGTAAATATTTGCACACATGTTCTTTAAAGTTACCTCTGTCTTGCTTCATTTGTTGACAACTGAATAGCACAGTAAACAAGTTTTTTGAACAACAGTGTGTATTAAAAAACCCAGCATGTCTTCAGGAAAAGTATGGCTAGAACACAGCAAGAACAGTAGTGCTGCAAGTAAGTTTTGATGTCATCTGAAGCAGCTGGTCCTCCCATATCAAAGGAGGTGTTTTATGTGTTTTATCATGCTTATGAGACCTGCATGCAGAGAGGGCTCAAATGCAATCTCGCTTTCTGCAGCAGCAGAGATCTCAGCCTTCTTTTCAGAACTCCTTGGATGGCTCTGCACAGTGTGAGGCATATATGAACATATTGTTAAAGACTGGGGCTGTGAGCTTCATAACTTGCTCCCCACCTCTGTGAGTTAATTTGCCTCTTGACATGGCAGACCAGGGAAGTGGAGTTTGCTGTGTGCTTTTATTCTACCATCCTGTCTCCATGGCCTGCATGCTGGTTTTTAGGGGAATGGAGTCCTTTCAGTCCTTCATGAATGTATTCTTAGGAGCTTTCTCTACTTATAAGGTAAGTCCAATTGCACAGGCCTCAGATGTAGGTCCCTGGAAACAGGAAAAGCTGATGTGCCCCATTGTAGAAGCAGAAGAAGAGATCATGGCTGGGCTTGGGGCTCCATTCTCCCCTCTGTGTCCACATGATGTGACTGATTTAAGAGGTGCAGTTACTGTGGCTACAGGCAGAAGAATGGAGGCCGAGGCTTGGATGGAATCATATCTGGTTTTTTGAACATCCACATTGACATATTCATTACTGGTCTGGGTTGGTTGGTGTTTTGTTTGGTCTATTGGTTCTTTGGTTGTTTTTTATTTCCTCAGAACCCCACTGAAGTAACATTTCAGTTATCTTGATATTTCCTACAACTAAATTCATCTGAAAGTGTGTCTTTCCCAGAATAGCCTCTGTAGGTTTGGAACCTTCAGCCTCTCTGTAACATCCTCTGTTACATGACTGTATTGCATTAAATTATTTTTCTTTGATTCTATCTGAAAGCATAGTTCATACTAAATGTCTGCATGCAGAACATGATTTAGTTGAGAGCACTGGTGCTTTGATACTGATAATCAGTTCTATTCCTTCCAATACAATGCCATGCCAAGACAAGTTGTGATTTCTACATCCTCTAGTTAATATCACCTTTTATGCTTTGAAGGAGACTCAAAAGAAAAAAGTGGGATAAACAAAAAGGTTTGTTTTCACTCTCTTGCTTTCATCTGTTCTTAGAACTGGAGTGGGATCAGATGTCAGGAATACTGGGAAGGCAGCATTGGCTGCTTTCCTTGTCTTCCAAGTCTAATATTTTAGAAAATTCAAGAACTATCTAGTGAAAGTGACTGCATTGACCTTCAGGATAGAAAAGCTCTGCTCTGGATCATTTTGCATGTTGGTTAATATTTTGGTGCTTTTTTTATGTCAGTTTTTTAATCTTTCCATTGTAAACCATTGATAGCAAGGATTACTAATGGAAGTACTTCCTAAACTTCAACCTTCAGAAGGAAGGACTGTTCTGAAGTAATACTGGCTTCTAATTCAGGATTTGTGACGCATCACCATTGATAATATCCTACACGTATTTGCATGATGGCACACAAGCAAGTAAACTGACATAGTTAGCTAAGAAACAGATTTGTTTCTAGTTAGTTGTAGCAGTGTGCAGACGTATATTGGAAAAGGAGGCAATGGGAAGGTGGTTCTGTGTAACACTGGAAATGTGCTTGGCTAATTGTGCAGCCACCTGTGGTTGTGCAGATGGCAATATCTGTGCCACAGCTGCAATGCTCACCAAAACCCTGCTATCTCTGGCAGAAGCAACTATATCCTTTAGAGCAGAGAGAAAGGGAACAGCTTAAGCTGGTCTCACTTCTGGATTCCAAATTACCAGTTGCTGTCCTCATAAACTATGTCTAATGTTTCACACTGTGCTTCAAGTCTTGCAGTGTTTCTGTAGGTGTAACAGGCAAGAGAAAAGGAACAGCTGAAATATTTAAACCAGAGTTGCTGAACTCTAATGAACTGAGGCAGGACTCTGTACTGTAGTCAGCACCTGCTGTGACTTGGAATGTTTTGAGTTCTTTATTTCTTCTTTTATCTTATATACTTAAGTGAATGTGGAGGTTTATCAGGCTTAATTATAGAGGTAAGAAAATCTGTATGCTTTTAGTTTGAAGGTTACCTATTTTATACTTCTTAAACCTTTGTAGTTTTTGTCTTCTGCCGAAAGGCAGTGGCATCTCTAGCCACGTGGACTTGACTGTTTCTGAAAAGGTACGTATTTTGTATTACTTAAGTTGATCTAGAAATGTGATTATTTTTCTCTTGAATTCAATACTGGAGCTTTTACTTTCAAGGGTAATTAGGATATTTACTGAATAATGCTTAAAATGTGAATATCCTCCAAGTCCCATATGTTTGTATCCTTGGCTCTGTTCTCTGCCCAAAGACATCAGCTGGAATTCCATGCTTGCTCTTTGTTTTGCAGGAAAACACAAGTGATCAGGGCCTTGCCACACAATACATTCTCCTTTCGTGTAATGAAGTGTAATGCCGAATTGTTGGATTTTGAGGAAAGATTCTTGGATACTGGGAATAGGAGTTACAGGGCATTGCTTGGAAGGATGGGATGTGCAGCAGGTCCTTTCCTCTTTTATGCATGAGAAGTATTTGACAGGTGTAGAAGTGCAGTTAGAGTTTCTCCTCTTGGCTGCCTATGTAAGTTTGTCTAGAGAGTGGTCATGGTGTACATGTTGTTCTTGACACCTTATAATAATAAAATGGCAGAAGAAGAGTCCTCAAGATGCATGGGAGTTGGAGCACATTTTGTATGTGGACAAGCTGAGGGATCTGGTCTTGTTTACTCTGAGGAAATGAAGGTCTTGACGGACTGTTGGGGTTAGGTTTGTTCCTTTTCTACCCAGAGAATTTTTTCCCCATAAGTTGCTAGGAGACTAAGTACTGGGTGCTTATGGGTGCTTGACCAAAACAAAGAGGTGGCCGAAATTGGAAATTCGGGAGGGGGAGATAAAGAGATGGGGTTGGCGCAGCAGCTCTAGCTCTCAGTGTAGGAGAGAGGACGGCCAGGCTGGTGCTTGCTGCGGCGGGAGTTCACTGTCACCGCTGGGTCCGGTCCTGAGGAAATCTACCACCATCTGCTCGTGTGACCAGGAATTCTGAGCTGCCTCCTCCTGCCCTGCTGGAGCTGGGCCGACCCTGTCCCGCCACCACCGTTTTTCTTCAGAACTGCTCTTTTTGCTACACTGTAGCCCCGCACTGCCCTGCCCTGCTGGGATATCTCCACCGTTCCAGCTACCGCTGGCGGAGCTTCTGATCTCACCCACCAGCCCGGGATTTTCCACTATTCCAGGCTGGTGCTCTCTCGAGATCAGGCTGCCCCGAAACAGCCTTTTGTGAAAACAAAGCCCCTCGATGTTTTTTTCCTGATTCTGTTTAGTATTATTGCTGTAGTTGTTGTCTGTGTATCTTGTTATACATACTAGTAAAGAACTGTTATTCCTATCCACATACCTCTGCCTGAAAGCCCCTTTAATTTTCTAAATTATAATAATTTGGAGGGAGGGGATTTGAATTCTCTATTTCCTAGGGAGGTTTTGCCTCCTCCTTAGCAGATACCTGTCTTTCAAACCCAGACAGGGATCTGAAAGAAGTCCCCTGATACCTATGTGGAGTTTACTGAGACAATGGAGTCAGGCTCTTAATGGCAATGCATGGTGTGAAAATGAGAGTCAAGAGATGTACACTGGAACAGAAAAGGTTCATGCTGTTTACAAGGGAGAAGCTTTTTTCCCCTGAGGGCAGTCAATCGGTGAAGCAAGTTATCCAAAGATATTCTACACCTTCTCTGCTTGTGCGTTTTCAAGACCCAACTTGATAAAAACCTGACAACATTGTGTGGTCTTAAAGCTAAGATCCCTTCCAGTCTCCACCATCCTATGATAATGGGATTTAGTATATTGTTGCCTACCACAATTTTTGCATGAAGTATGAACTTTGAGGCAGAACCCTTTTTGGGTCGTAGAACTGTTATGAACAAATCCTCGGTGGATGAAAGTGGGGGTGGGGAGGGGCGTCCCTGGTGTTGCCCTGGCTGGTCCTCCCTGTGACCCTGGGAGGTAATTAGACTTAGCTAGACTGGGTCCCTGATGCTGCAGCTGTGGGAGGCAGGTTCTCAGCAGGCTCGGCCCCAGTGTCACAACCACGGGACATGGGTAGCCTGTGAGTGGCTGCTGTGGTGGAATCTGCCCCATGGAATCTGCCCTGTCCCATTTCCCATGGAGGACAGGGCAGGCCACTGTTCCCTGCAAAAGACAGGAGCACCCAGCAGGGCAGGCACTCCGTTGCCAAGCAACTGCCCTGCCTGTATGGGGGCTCCACCGTATTGCTAACTTTGAAGTTTACCAGGCTTAATTATCTGCTAATGGTCCCTCCCCTGTTGCTTGGCATGGCCCTTTCTTTCAGGAATCACCTTCACAGTCCTAGGGGTCCAGCACAGAGGAATACGTAGGTTAGTGAGCCCGACCCTCGGATCTTGGGAGCATTTTCTTTGGGAACAAACACCCCCCAAAAAATTCGTCACAATGAAAGGGAACCAGATGATGCCCTGGTGGAAGAAGAAGTGGATGCACCCCTGAGCTTAATTTGAAGACTCACCATGACCTACAAAGAATGAGTCTGATGTGGGGATGGGAGAGGAAAGCTGACTAGATCTGAAAGTCTTCCTATGATCTCTTGAGGATCAGGTTGCCAGACATTTGGTGTGTGTTCTAGGGGTAGTTCTCTGCCCTTTTTGGTTTTTCTGAATGATTGTGACAGCATAGGCAAACTTTGTTGGGCTCTCTGCCCTGCAACTGATCTTTCCAATGAAGAGCTGAATATTAATAAAAGCATAGGCCCTGTTGTTTTCAAAACTGGCATGAGAAAAATGGGAAGTCATGGAAGAGCCACTTCAGAATTTTCATCTGCAGTTTACACAGACTGGAGAACAGGCTATTGATGGGTCCCCAGCCACAGCACAAATTACATAGATATTGCTAACTGAGGATTCTTGAGAACACAGGACAGGAAGGGAGTGTGGGAGACTCTGACCATTGGTGTCTGTTGTTGCACGGAGCCATGACATATCTACCCTATTCAGAAAAATATCCTCTTATTTTAAAATCAAGTAATGTTTTACTACTGTTTTTCCTGTGGCAAGACTGTTCCAGAATAACTACGTTCCATTTGTTAGAAAACTCCTAATTTGTAGTTTGAATTTATTGACGATCTGTTTAAATCCTTTCCTNTTTTTTTTTTTTTTTTTTTGCTACAGTTTAAATAGCTCTTCTGGTACTTATTTCCTTGAAATGTAGGTAGAAAGCAAACCAATCCATCTCAGCTTTCATCTGGGAACTTAAACAAACCAAGGTCTCCCAGGCTTCTCTCATAAGACAAGCTTCTGATTCCCCTCACAACCTGCGCTGCTTCAGTCTGAATTAAGTGACCTGAGATTGGATTACTAATACAGTACATATTACTCCTAATGAGATCCTTCTAAAATTTCATACAATGTGGTTAATATTTGTGCAGATCCGTTGAAAATACTTCAGTTAATGCATCCTGTGACTGCTTTTGCTTTCTTTTGTGGGCTCCAGGACTTCTTTGGCAGTTTATAACTCATTGCCAGTATGTCTTCCTGTACTTTGCTTGTCTGCCTTTTATAATCATTTAATCTCTTAATTAGTTCTCAAGGTTTTCTGCTTGCCTTGCTGACAGTCTCCTCCACTTTTGTGGTGTTGATGACTCCTCTTTTCATTCTTTGTAACAGGTGGCATAGATTTATTCCTGAAGAACTCTGCTTTTGTGGGATGCCTTCCTCATACTCCTCTTTTTCATTACCATTGTTTCAAATTTTCTCGGTCCTTACCTTCAAGGGTGGGCTTCTGTGATGATCTCTATCTCCACAAATTTAATTTGTAATTCTTTACAGATGGGTGAAAGCTGACTGCACTTTTTCTAAGAAATGCAACCTGATGGTGGTGGCAGCCCTGTCCATGGCAGGGGGGCTTAGAACTAGATGATCTTGAAACTCTCTTTCAACTCAACCCATTCTATGAATAAGTTGTTGGAAATCTTAGGTTTCACTGACAACACATGCCCTTCCTTTTTCTTCTCTGGAACCCTGATGTTGCTGGAGCCAAACCCAGCTGCTGCTGAATTATGCACACCACAAGAACAAAGAGCAGAAAGGCAAGAACAAAAAGTCCTATGACCCATTAAAACCATGGGAGAGAATTCACCAGCTGCCTTGCCCTTACCTAATGTGGGCTATGTCCAAGGTGCACTGTTAGAACTCCCTGTCTCCCCCTTGTCATTAACAACCAGTAAATGCCTCTCAATTTTCATTCACTCATTTCACAATCAACATGGAGATGGCAGCCAAGGTGCTGACTGATGGACATTGATTTGACATTGACTGATGGATAACTTCTAGCTCTTTCTGATAGTCAAGCTTGGTAAATGGCATTCCTGCTTAGTAACAAGAATAACAGCTCACAGAGCTCACAGGTAAGTGATGCATCTGCAGAAGAAATTTTGCTTGCTAAGCCTTCCTCCTGAGGCCTCTTTTTATAGAGCAGCAGGTATGTGATATCAGTGCTAATATTATTTAAATTGCAAGTAATCCTCACATAGCACTTCCAGTGAAGTGACAGAACTAGGCAGCATTAAAGCACCATGGGTTGCAAGAAAATAATGGTTCAGGGCTAGAGGTACCAGAACTTTGTGTTCCATCAATTTTTCTAAAGGATAACAAACAAAAGCAGACTTCCAACAAAATAAATGACTGCTCCCAAAGGCAATGGTGCCTATTCTGTGTGGTACTTACTCCTGCTGTAACTTCACATTAGTCTCTGCCAAGTAGTCCTGAAGTTTGCTTTAGTGGTCAGAGCTGGTGGAAAAGCTGATCAGCTGTACAAAGCAACAGTTCCAGGGGCTGGATGAGAAAAGCTTCCATAGATCTTGAAACTTCACTTGATCCTTAGCTAGTGTGCAAATTGACATGATAATATTGAGCTTATCTGTCTCCTGTGGTTAAGTCCTGTTAGGCCCTAGATCAGTGATTTCTGAAGAGTGTTAGTGAAGCAAAGCATTAGGGATTTCTTTAGCTTTGCCGGCATCCTTGATGTTTCATTTGCTTTTTGATTGAATATTTCCCTCATCTGCTACAAATGCCTGCAGGTATGCTGGATTCTCCTTTTAGTGGAAAAAAAAATAACCTGCTGGAATTAGCCATAAACTGGGCCAGTTTGAGTCTACATGCATATGTTTTTTTCCAGCAGAATCCAGTGCCCCTGAGACAAAAAGTACTCTTTCCCCTGCTTTTGTTGTTGTTGACAACAGAGAACTTTGGCTTTTTGGCTTTCAGCAAAAAAGAGTGGGCTTTGATAAAATCCTGGATGAATAAATGAAAAAAAAAGGTATATTTTAATTTAAAAACCAGTAAAATTTCAACAAAAATGCAGTAGCAAATCTGCATCCACTTTGCTCTGTAACAACTATCAGTGCTGGGTTTATGGAGAGCATGGAGAAGAAACAAGGCAGCTGGGTGAAGGCTTGTCACTTTGGCTCTCTGTGTGAACTGAGCATGTGCAGGATGTGTGATGGAGCTGTGTCTATATTGCAAATCCTACTGTGCTTGGAACGTATGATACCTCCTACCAGAGCATGGAGGAGGCAGGGATGCTGCACTGCCTGTCTCCCAGTGTTCAGGTGATAAGGCTGTTCTAGGTAGAGGGGGAGAGTGGTGGGGGTGGGACTGCAACCCCTTGCAAGGTCTGGCCAGTGAAGATGTGCTTGACACCGGTGATTTCAAGGGAGTTACAGTGATGTGGCAACCAAGACAGAACTGTTGTGTGTACTGTATATAACAGGAATAGAACTGAAAACTGTGATGCTTCAAAATTTTGCACTTTTTTTGTTTTGTTTTGTTTTGTTTTGTTTTCCCCAGAGCCACCTTTAACTAGAGTGTAATGAGCTCCCAGCAATAGGTGCAAGTAGGAGTAAAACACTCACACAGCCCACTATGCCAATTAGTTCGAACAAGGTGACAATGGGGGCACTTTTTATCAAGATTTTCATGAAAACACTGCAGATACCTTTCCTTCCAGATTCTCAGATGAGATAATAAAATTGTGATAGAAACATTTCTGAGATTGTAAAATCAGTGCAGGGTTTGGTGTCCCTTAGTTTTCTAGCCAGATAATGGATTTTTAGACTCTTTAATATCAATATAGTGGTCTTGGTGGATTGTTAAAAAATGATTCTTTGCTTGAAGTTGCAGAAATAAAATCCTCATTAGGAAGGAGTTTCTGTTTCATGTAGCTAAATTGTGTTTATATCAGAAAAACAATGCTGCCATTACTGTTTTCATCTTAACCTGGTGTTAACAAAAAACAAAACAAAAGAGTTCTCTTTGCTCATTTATGAAAGAGAAAATGAACCAATTGTATTATTAGAAAAACATTTTCATAATGAAATATGAAATATGAAAATGGTGTATATGGTATAGTAAGCTATTTAAAATCTGAAGTAGAAGATCTAGGCAACAACAGTAATGACTCCTTAAATGTCGCTCTGTATAAATATTTGAATGTGTTTATGTGAACATGCATGTGTTTGTGGGTATGTGACAAACAGACAGCACTTTCCAAAATCCAAGCTTTTGAAATTTGAGGTATCTCTGAGTTGAGTCTTCTTATATGTAAGCAGGAAAACTCAGTTCGAGAGAGAGAGCCAGAATTCACTAGGCGCACAAGTCATATCCCATTTACATAGAGTTTGATGGCATATACATGATAAATATTATTTTTCAGGCCCTATTTACAGAGATGTTTCATCTTTGGTCCCAGTCTTGCAGTCACAGGAGTTATGCTTACATTTTCAAGCAGTATGGTGTGACAGGAGCAGATCTGTAGAATGACACACTAAATGCCAAAGACCTGCTGTTCACCCTCTGTATTCCTCAGCGTGCACAGGTTCCCTGTAGATTTGGGTTTTTGGATTAGCTCCCACCTGTGTCCATGGATTGTCCATTGGAGGTTGGAGTGCATTAGGTGGGTGCACCCTTAAAGCCCAGCGCCTGCTTAAGTTTCATCAGGAGCCAGCCTATATGCTCTGTAACAGCTCTAGATTGGAGAGAGAGCAGAGAAATGAGACTGAACTGAAGAATTAATGCATTAACTGCTTTCTGATTCAAATTAAAATTCTCATAAAACTCACACTTTGATGTGTCTGCTCAGGTTCATGTAAGCCCCATGGAAGGTCATGCCTAAGTCCTTGTAGGATGGAGCATCCACAAAAGCAGGATTAGTCCTTTTTCATGCCTGATTTCTATTGACCGTCACTTAACTGTTTCTCATGCAGTAAATATGATGACTCTATATTGCTTTAGTAAAAGTGGCCCCAGTAAAAGGCCTCTGATTAGTTAAAAGCCAAAGACCCATTTCACTCAGGTAAAACATGAACGTAAATATCCAATTAAGCTCATGATCTTGTCTACAATAGGACAAAAATAAAAATCTATAAACAATAATTTATGCACAGTAGATTAATAGAGTCTGATTTTGGAATAGATTTGATAATGAGTGACCTAGTAACTGACTTACACTAACATTTGTTTGTAATCTTTGCATCTACCTTCACCTTTTAATCTCATCTCCAATGACCATGGTTTCTAGGACTGTTTTTTTGTGGATACACAGCAGATGCCTTTGATCACAGAAACTGGCTGAGGAGCTTAAGAGTTACTGGCGTGAGTCTGTGAAGATTCCACCGATTTCTATTGAGGTGTCTTGCTTTGTAAACTTTGTAGGAATGTAAATACCAGTGAGAAGTCTTTACTTACCCAAGCATGGTGGAATTTGAACAACAGGTTTCTTAATTCTCTGTGCTGTAGGAATGCTCGCTAAACACTATGTGCCTGCTTTTCCTCCTGACTTTGATTTATGATTAAACCATGGTTTCATTCATGTACTTGTTCTGGTGTGACTTTGACACCAAGTCTGTTCTACTTGGCTTATATGGAGGGTCATGTCTGACATGGATGGTAACCTTATGACTGATTTTAGTGTCATCAGGAACAGAATATGGGTGTTTGCTAAATGAAAGCTGAATAGGTCTGAAGGCTTTCTCTTTTACATGTCAGTGAAACCATCTGGTTATATATTCTTTGTAGTTCATTACAGAGAAATAACTCAGTCCAAAAAATATTTTGTATTCAAACACTGAAAGTAGTTCACAGCTTTCAAAACTGATATATTATGACTCACATAATTACAGAGCAGTTGAGGTTGGAAGGGACCTCTGGAGGTCATCTGGCCTAACCCTTCCTGCTCAAGCAGGACCTCACAGAGCTGGTTGCCCAAGGCTATATCCAGGTGGATTTTGACTATCTTCACGCAGGGACACTCTACTCCCTCTGTGAGCAACATTTTAGGTTGCTTGGTCATCCTCACAGTATGAAAGTGTTTGCTGCTGTGAGGGGAACTCCTTCTTCCTGCAAAAGACTCTGGTTTGTTGTTGTGGTTTTTTTTTTTTTTTTATT
>VZUA01075274.1:0-12973 GCA_013401035.1 Horornis vulcanius | reverse complement strand
CTTGATCTGGTGTTGCAGCATTTGCTGATTATTTCCATTTTCAGATAAAGCACTCCAAGTGGCTTAGAGAGCAGGTCAGCACTGACGACCCCATTTACCACTGGGAACATTTAAACAAAGACTTCCTCAAAGTCACAGAACAGAGCAAAGAATTTCAGTCTCCTGAGTACCAGGAGAGCAGAGGAGAGTGGAGGCTTTTCCAAAGCTGTCCTGTAGGGTCCTTCATGGTGCCTCACACCTACACCTATGGCCTAAGAACACCCCCAGGCTTGCAGCAGTGAGGTTTCTACCTGACCTGTATCTCAAGGATATCTCAAGGACTGTCTGCTCCTGATGAATAACTGCTGCTTGGGGTTTTGTTACATGACAACACAGCTCAACTCTTCAAATTCTGTAAAGTCTCCTGGGTGCCTGCCTCAGGGATGTTGCCTTTACCGATGAATCAGACCTAGGCAAGACTTTGAGATGTGCCTCATTTACTTGTGAGCCACAGAGCCGTGTTAGTTTTCTGCAATTGTCAGATGTGGAGGATGAGGCAAAGTCTCATTTCTTTCTAATCACTCATGTTTTGCTTGAGCTCCCGCTAATGAATTTAAAATACACTCCACTGTCATGCAGATGCTCTGAGCCCATGTGGTGTGGGAGAACTCATTTCAGTGTTACCATCTCAGGCTGAGTATTTTGGAATAGCTCATGTTCTGCTGCTGATACAGTTCTTCGTGTTGAATAGTGCAGATAACCTGAGATGACTGGTGTGCCATCAAAGTCCTTCTATAAATTAAAATAACAAAAAATAGCAATTATAAAACAAGCATTAAGTAGATACAAATAGGAACTACAGTAATCAGATGAGACTGTAACAACACTTTCATGACTCTGTGTCAGTGCCTGGGTTGTGTTTCTGTGTAACTCTTCATTTTGGTGTGGTTTTCCAGGTATGGAGCTGTGTCAGCAGGAACTCTATGTGCCCTTACCACTCTGTCTCAGCAGCTGGAGAATGAAAATGCTGTCGATGTTTTCCAGGTGGCAAAGATGATAAATCTTATGCGGCCTGGAGTATTTACAGACATTGTAAGTCTTTAAATGGACTATAAATAGATGGTTTACAAGGTTTTCATCTGAGACCAAAAGCATGAATTAAAACATGCATTGTGTATGTTATCAAGCCCTACAGCATCTGCTACCAAGCAGAATTTGCATTTGAACTTTTTTTTTGTGTAGTTGTCATTTTTTCTTAACCTCCAAGCCACACTCTAAGTCTCTGATTTGCACTTAAACTTATTTCTCATACTTTGGAGGGGAGCATCATACAGGCAAGTCCTTTCAGCTTGCCACCATCTGCCTGCCAGCCCTGTGAGCTAACCTGTGCTCTTTAGATCTGGCACTTTGTGGTCTGAAGGGATGCTCAGGACAGGTGAAGCTGCAGGGGGATGAGGCTCTTCCCTGAGTGTCCAGCAAGAGCAGCCCCCTTGCCTCAAGTGTGTGTGATACAAGGTTCTGCCACCCAGGGAATGACCTGGGCCTGAGCTGTGGCCTCAGGTTTTGTCCTGCCCTCCTAGTGTTTAGTAGTATATCAAAAATAATATAATCTACCCAAAACTGGAGTTTGGGGTGCCAAGTTAAACTGGATGAACAGAGGTAATTGCTCTAAGTCTATTTCTTTGCAATGTATATGCTGCTGGCAATGAATACCCATGACCTTCCCTGGAAACGCCAAATTAAAGTGCCAATCGTTTATGTACACTTAAAGGATTGAAATGAGTTGTTCTTTCTTTTCCAGGAACAGTACCAGTTTCTTTATAAGGCAATGCTAAGCTTGGTCAGCACTAAGGAAAATGGAAATGGTCCCATGACACTGGACAAAAACGGTGCTGTGATGGCCAGTGACGAATCTGATCCCGCAGAAAGCATGGAGTCTCTTGTCTAATTGGAAACCTGAAAAGGCACTTAATTTGTAGAACTTCTGAAGACTGAACTTTTTTGAGGCCTTTTTTGCCAGACTCTAGGTTATACAATAACCCAATTACTTTTTTACACTGATAAAAGTTTTGATATTTATTTTTTGCCATTTTATGTCTTAATGGTATCCTACTGAGCATTTGCACCTCTGTTTATTTCACACAGTGAAACGCAATTTTATCTAGTTTGCACTATATGATCAGTGTTACTGCCTATAATATCCTAATACAAGACAAGCCCTGATGTGACATTCCATGACAACAAACATAAGCTTTTTCTGTTTTGTTTAAATGCAGTGAAGTTTTGCTAACTACAGTGACCCTCGAATCTTAAATCTTGAATGCTAGGCCAGATGGATTCTTTCTACAACAGATACTGTCCCCCTTTGTACCATATTTATTATTTAGTGATCATGTCAAAGTTTTGGTAATGGTGTTCTGCATTCCAGTGGAGTGGATGAGCAGTGTTCATCCTTTCTTGACAAAATGTGGCAGGTGATTATTAGCTACAGTGAAGGTCTAACAGCCTTGTGGAGCTGAAACAATTAATTCTGTATTGTTTCAAATTACTGTGTTGTACACTTACAGGCCTGAGACTTGCTTCACATGGAATATATAAATTACATACAATATAATTATCAGGTGATTGCAATTCATATGTGGGATAAGTCTTCATATGCGGTGATAAGTCTTGAATTTACAATTTCAAAGTTTCCCCATGTATTCAGGAAAATGTTGATTTTGGTTTTTAACCAGCCCTGTGACAGGAAAGTATTTTGGTTTTATTTTCATCGGAGCCAATACAGTGAGAAATCTACGACAACCCAAAATCAGAACAGTTTTCAGATATATTAAAGGTAGCAATATTTTACATTACTAAGCTATTCAATATTTTAAACACATCTAATTTCCTTACTATTTCTTGAATATGACCTCACACCTAATGGTATGTTACATGATGACAGGCGTTTCTTAATTTCATAACTGTTAGATGCCATTTTTACAGGTGTGTAATTTTCATACTTTAGTGCTAAAACATAAAGTACTGATCCATATTTACTGGTGAAGCAAACTAATAAAAAAACTACCTATAAAGTTACATTCTCCCTCTTTTTTTTTGCCAGACTAATTCTTTAGCACAAACCTAGCTTATTGTGTTTTCCCTCCCACGCCAATAGAATGGTTTCCCCCAGATTATGTAAATAATTATTGTTTGGATCATTTAAGTTTACATCCTCACTGGCTCCCTCCTTTGTATTTGGTTGCAATTAACAAGGTCAGTCCCTGTTTAACAAAAAAAGTAAGCACATGCTTAATTCTCCAGAAAATTAAAATTAGTTGTGCCCTTCATAGCTTGGCTGAGTAGGGAGGGGTTACTGAATCTGCCTGGAAAAGGAAATATGTGATTTCAGCCATCCTGACCCTTGGTGTACAGTTAAAGGCACTATCCCTTATATGTGGCATTAACTCCTTCACTTCTAAACTACAGAAAACATGCATTGTAATTTTTCAGGACTTGTCAAAGTATTACAACTTTTTTTTTTTTTTCATTTAAATGTAAACCTATTAATTTCTGCCAGTCCAGTCTTGCTGAAATACAGAAATTTGGCAAGGTTCTGTGTATTTTCACTCACAAGGAAGCTGAATGCAAACTGCTTAAAAGGATATTGAGAGTAGATACATTGGTTCAGAACCACGTAAGGTGCAAACTGACACGGCCTCACTGAGAGCAGAGGAGCTGAGCAAATTGGTATGTGCTAACATTTGGCCTTTTATCTTAATAAGAGAATGATTCAAAGTATTCAAGGATTCATCCGCGACCTTTTACACAGTCACCTTTTACTTCTCAGTTTGTTGAATCCCTCCATCCAAGTGATCCCAGTAATTGCTAATACCAAACAATAAGCCCATGGTTTCAGTGAGGAAATCACAATTTTATAAGCTGTTCAGCAACAGCTAATCCAAATACAATATATTGTTTGAAAAGATTGTAGTTTGCATCCCCTTTGCACTGCGTGGAGGTGGGAGTCAGTAGGAGTTAGGACTGGCCCTCCAGTCACTACACCCCAGTAACAGAATGGTTTAAGTAAGTTCTCAAGTGCTGCTCCCTGCAAGGGTTAGAAGGTTTTGCTGAGTGGTTTTCTGGCCAGGCTGCATCAGCCTCAGAGGCTGCTGAGCCCCCCTGTGCCCCCAGTCTGAACCTGGACCCAGCCAATGCCAGCTGGTAGCACAAAGGGACTCATGAGTTGGATCAGTTTAATTTAGAAGTATTTTAAGTTCCTGGGGAGATGTAGAGAGAAGTTAGAAATTCAAACCTTGACAACCAAGTGACAAAAAGATTACTGCAGGCATCAAGAGGTTGGATTTGTTCAGTACTTTCAGGTGATTACTTTTCATTTCACTGGCATGATGGAAGATAACTGGTTTGTGACACACTGCCTGAATACCCCTGGTTTAATCCCTTACCTTTTCACAAGTTTGAAACATCAGTGAATGAAGGCTGCGGGGGTTGAACTTTGGTGGATGCTTTGGAAATCTGCATTTGCATTGGCATTTCCCAACACCTGAAATACTTTCTTGGAGTTTAGTCCGTGGGGAAATAATGTACACTGATGTTCTCTGAGTTCTCCATGGACTGTTTTGTAAAGGAGCTGGAGCTGTATGTTAAGTGCTATGGTGACAGCCAGGTAGCCAATAGATGGTAGTGATGCACGAGGCTTGAAGGGGTGAAGCTAGAAATTGCTTGTGAAAGTCAGAATTAAGCACACAGAAAAGCCAAATCAATCCTCCTGTAAGCAGCTGCAGTTCTGCCCTCTTAACACAGGTTTGCACCCTTTCCTTGGGACTGAGTGAGTGGCAGAAGGAGCAATGTCTGCTCAGAGATGGGCACTGATAAACTCTCCTGATGCTCCCATGAGTGTCCAGCCAAAGTCCTGCTCTGCAAATCACCACCTTGCTTTTGGGACCCCAACTCCTCCACTGTACCCAGCTCCTGCCATTCAGTCAGGATGTCTTTCAAGCATCAAAGGTTCCCAAGCAATGCAAATTAAGAGAACCTGAGAACATTCCTGTATCACTGCAGAGTGTGGTCCTCAGCACCAGCCCTGAGAAATAAAGAACAGAAGGACTGAAGCACACATGTCTACATTTAGAAAATTCCATTTCTTCATGTCTTGCACATGTCCTGTGCCCACAGACCGTGTGAAAGATGTGAACTGTGTCTTGAGACCATAAAAGCAACCAAGCTTTCCAAAAGGGAATGCTTGGAAAGCTTCTGTGTGGTCTGAACATCGGAAGTAGGTGGCAGACTCAGAATAACCCATCCTCCAAACACTCCTGTGTGTGAGCTTGGCTTTGGCAGGAAGGTCTGGGGGAGCCGCTGGGACTGCTGAGGTGTGCAGAGTAAGCACCAAGTCTTCTGCAGGATCAATGTCTAAAGAATTTTAAAGAATTCATTTTTGTTTAAAGGATTCATTTTAAACCGCATTTGTCAGTATTTCAGTGTCTATTTCCAAATGTTAACTTAGAAACAGGGAAAAAGAAAAATCCAAACCCCTTAAACTTTTCCTTGTAAGTGACTGTTTCTGGACTGTGGGTCTACTCTAGGTTAGTGGAGTCATTTACAGGATCTGCAAAATTTCAGTTGTTTTTCCAGCTTCTGACTGCTTGAATTGCTTGAACACACAGTGATACATTGGTACATTAGGAGAAGAATCTTTATGATGCAGCACAACTGCCTTCTCATTAATCTGTTTTAAAGCTAATGTATTTTATTTAAAAGCTAAAAAGTATAGATAGGGATTCTACCAAAGATATATGCTACTAATTCTCAGCAAAACAAAACCAACTTAATTTAAAAAAAAATGTAGTTGTCTTGAAGATTTAGCAGTCTTTTTCAAATTCATGTCTTGACATCAGATCTTTTGTTCTGAAGTTTATGTTCAAATGGTGCCAGTGAATTTTTATATGAAGGGAAAATGCCTATTTGTTAATCTACTGCATTGCTTTTCTTCTTTTTCTTTTTCTCTCCTTTTTTTTTCAGATGTAATTCACTGTTACCCCTTTGCTCTTCTTCTCCTTGTTGCCATTCTAACGATGTGAACTACATTGGCTTCACTTATCAAAGGAGAAGGAATGCAAAAATAAGGAAAGAGAGGAACTGTAATAAAGAGATTTGGCCTCTACTTTGTCTTAGCTGTTAAACTGTTTTTAGTGTTTTTGTTAACTATTTGCAAAGGGAAGCATTTTCTACAGAGGATAATTAATTTCAAGAAAAATGTCTTGAGTTTTAAGAATAAACGTCTCCAAAAGAGGAGATAGTCAATTTTATACAATGTCACAACTCTCCAACATTTGGGGTAGTGACCTTTTTGTTTTGTTAGAACACTTGAGACTAGCACGCAGCCATTGTTTCTAAAGACCGAAGTGTTCATGTGTACTCCTATTTTCTTTTCCTTCATTTTTAAAATAGCAAAGTCATTAAAACTGTAAATATTTTGTTGCTTAGATAAGCATCTTCTGGGAACTTTGTATCTATGGTATATAATCATAGAATTTTATATTTTCATATAAAGCTAATTTTTTTCTAGTTTCACCTCCTTCCTAGTTCTGTGGTGGTTATGTGAATACAAACCTTCTGTGTTTCAAGGTAGTGAGACGCCGTCATCACACTCCAAAAAAAGATTTCCACACGTCATTTCTTTGGGGCAGTGATTGTGAAAGTTGGATTTTTTTTTTTTTTTTTATTATTCCATTGTCAGTGTGTGCAACAGGATTTAGACTTAGCCAGTCACTAGATACATTTGTCTCATTGATCCATTCAGAAGAAAAATAAAAATGTGGTGTTTGGTTTGGGGAAAGGGTGGGAGGGAGTATTTTGAGGGAGACCTTTTGTTCATTTTTGGTTTTTGTTTGGGGGTTTTTTGTAACTTGAAGAATCTTCTTTTTGTTATGTTAAACTATATCAAATCATTCTATTATAGTGTTATTTAATATGTAAATTGTATTGCTATACATAAAATAAAGTATGGTTTTTGATGTATTTACGGACTTCTTACTTATTTGCATCGGGTACACATAAGGAACAGATGCAGGAGTCAGTATTTCATTGTCCAAGGCGTGCAGGAAGAATGATGAGATCCGAGGCCTGCTTTAATTAGATCTCAAATTTCCAAGCAGTACTCAGCTGGGAACTGCCAGTGACAGTGGAGTTCACTGTTCCCTTCTTAATTGTCTCCGACTATTAGAGAGCTGCCAGTAAACAACCCCATCCCTTTGCACCAAGGCTCCTCCCCAGACAATTGTGACCTATCAAAATCCCTTTTTGAAGGGGAACTGTCTCCATTCAGATCCTGAGCTTTCTTGCCAGCCCCTTTGACGTGCCCTTCCTTCGATCTATTTCTGGCTTACCAGCCTGGAGGAGCAGGGGCTTCCACCAAGCCACCATCACCCGATTTACTGTGATGAATGGCATTGTTCACCAACCCCAGCACTGTGGCAGGAAAAGCAGAAGTACTCATTCCCATCTCAGACAGACTGGGGGGGTACAGATGTTCCAAATCCTGGAGACAATGCAGCAAATATCCCCCATGGGGTGCCTTAGTAGTCACTCCTCGCTGCTCCAGCCAGGAGCTGTCACTGAGGGGCACATGTGATGCCATCGATGCTCTTGGTGCTTTGCAACAAAACCTTGGCAGCTGCACACGCCACCTCCCATTCTGGTTCTGTGCTCAGGGCTGTGTTACCTATTTTGTTGTTCTTGGGGGGAAGCCACTCGGGTTTGTGGACAGATTTTTGTTGCAAT
The DNA here is from genome assembly GCA_013401035.1 of Horornis vulcanius. NCBI lineage: Eukaryota > Metazoa > Chordata > Aves > Passeriformes > Scotocercidae > Horornis > Horornis vulcanius. The sequence goes on along the minus strand of VZUA01075274.1, from coordinate 5,212 downwards.
CTGCTGCTGGCACGGCAGCTGCCCAGGCTGGCAGCGCCTTCAGAAACACTGCAGCACTCAGCCTCTGGAGCAGCACCTGCACAGGGACAAAAACATCAATAACTCAAACTGCTTGGTGGTGTAAAATTGCTGATTAAAATCAATACACTCTATCTGCTGCCTTTTGTGTTGCTGCATTCCCACCTGTAAGGTCTGTGTTCCAGTTGACTGGGAGGAAGAGGGATCCTGGAACACTGGATGGGGACTGTGATCAGCAGGACACTGCACAGCAGCCTGATGACCCTTGCCAAGCCCCCCACCTCGTAGGGTGCTCCCTCCAGTCCCTGCTCCATGATGCTGCCTCATGTTGCACCCCAGGAGCAGCTCGGCACCATCCCACCAGCAGGTCCTGCTGCCTCATGGACGAGCAGCAGGGAGCTGCTTCCCAGCTTGTCACATCTGTTCTAGGGGATGCTCCAGCACCTCCAGTGCCCTCTATAACCTTTCCAGGCCAGAAGCAGGCACCCAGGGAAAGGTTCCTCTGCCCAGCTTGGCTGTTTCACCTCCACAGAGGAGATGGCAGCCCATGCATGCACAGGTAGGTGGGTACACGACACTTCACAGCAACAATATGGGGAAAGGTTGTGTAAATCCTGCTTGTCTGGGAGCTGCCTGAAGGATGGAGAAGATGGCAAGCTGAACATGAGCCAACCCCAGCGGCTGCAAGGTAGATACATGCAGGTCTGGCAAGTCTACACTGGGACCAGGTAAGGACACCTCCCAGTCTGCTCACAGCAGGGTTAAACTGTCTCATTTTGGGAAGGGAGAACCACACAAACAAACAAAAAAAGAAAAGTAGCCCCACTGAAGACAGACAAAAGGAGAGCAACAGGGCTGGTCAGTGAGCAGGAACTCTCCTGAGCACAGACAGGATGAGCTGGGGCATTGCCTAGTGAAATGATGGAGAGAGAGGGCCTGGAAGAGGGAAGAGCAGAGGGGCTGGGGGGCTTGTCTCCTGGTACTTTAATCACCACTCCTGAAGGAAGGGTGTAACTGTTCCTACATCTTTGATAAATATGACAAAAACTGGAGTTTGATAAGCCACAAGGAAGGTAGGGGTCAGGCAGTGGGACCATGTCCTGGGGCAGCCATGAAACAGGAAAAGCAGCTCTTTAACTGCTACAGAAACCAGAACACCCCAAGGCAGCTCCTTAAATGAAAAAAAGTACATTTTTACTAGACAGCAGCCCCTCTGAGGTGAGCCCCCAGCTGCTGCCAGCCAGGTCGTTGTTGCACAGACAACAGACGGGGCAGAGGTTGTGCAGCATTTGCTCCAGGAGGCCCTTGCTCCTCCTGAGACATCCTGGTGAGCAACAGAGGCAGGAGCGGAGGACAAAAGAAAAGGCAAAGCCTTGGAGAAGGTACTTGGATTCCATGCTAGGGAATGCTCAGGGAAGAGGCCTGGCTGAGACCTGTACCAGGTGGAAAGATGTAATAAGTAGTTCATTAATACTTTGGCAACAGAGATACGATTTACCAGCACTTCCCACTACTAACAACGTGCCTGAATTAATTTGTGGTATCAGGAGATCCCAACATCTTCTGAAATAAATAGCTAACAAGTTTAGCCTTTAAGGCTTCCAGAGGCTGCTAACAGTCATCTTAAGCAGGCACAAATAATAGCAGCATTTTTATTAAATGGATTCAAATGCCAGAAGGTTTACTTTCAAGACCTTTTACAACATAAAAATAATTTTGATCAATGGCTTGGTCCCAGTCCTATTACTTAGCCACTTGAAGCCCCACAAAGTACTTCCTGCACTGACATGTCATCCCCACCTGCTGGCAGGCACCTTATTGATCACTGGTGATTTCTGCTCCCCTTTGCTGCCAATCAATGTTTTTGATGTCTTTCTGACTTTGTAATGCTTTAAGAAGCAACACTCACAAAGCAATCTTTCCTGACACTGTGTTCAATCAATCTGACAGTCACTGGGCTTGCTTTTCTTTTCTGAAGTTGTTATCTTCCTTATGGCTTGAAATCCATGTTTAGGAGTCAATGCCTGCTTCATTTGTATTTTATGCTATGGTTTTGAATTTTGAAAAGATTTTGCATTTCAGTTCCATGCCTCTTATGGGAGCCATTTCAAATATTTTACATTTCCCTGTCTCTATGTCTGTGAGCCATTCTTTCTGCACAGCTCATCATTTCTGTCACTCCCCAATTCAAACCCTGTTGGTCCTGTGTCCCATATCACAGGATATCCTTGCACTAGATCTAATCATAAATACTTTGTTCCTTTGTCTAAGGAGCTGCTGAAAGAGAGCTTTTGGGTCAACATCAGAAAAAAGGCAGAAGGTATGTGTCTTTGTCTTGGGAGAAGGCCTTATTGGCTGGAGGCCCAAGGCTCAATTCAGGGAACATGGCACAGCCCCCCCTCAGCTGTTTGTTTCACTGGGGTTTTTGTTCTAAAATCGTGCCCTGTCTGCAAGATGAGAGCAGCAGACTCTGACTGCTCAGGCAGGGAATGAGGCACTGAGGCAACAGTGAGAACCTCCAAAGAAAGCCCAAATAATAAATCTAATACAGACTCTTTAAAAATATTTTCACATCATAACAGAGGAACAGTGGCTTCTCAGCCATGCATCACAAAGACCCCCAGAGTCTCCTAACATGAGGTTCTGTCAGTCAGTCTAGGGTTCTGAGACTGCAGGTCCCTTCCATGAGAGGGAAGGCTGTGATCCTTTCCAGTTCCTTGCTGAGAAAGAAAAGGAAAGGGAGAGCTGATGAGCTTGATTGCAGGATAAAAAGAGATCTTTATTCTTCTCTCAGCCAATGCATGGGAGGGAAATTATGATCTCTCAAAGAAAACCTGGCTGTTCTTTCTGTGGGGCTCCTATGGGGTGCACAAGAGGGATGGAATGGAGGTGTCCTGCATGTACTACATAAATGAGCATTTTTCTGTATCAAGGTGCTTATCCTGCCTCATCAGCACACAACCAAGAAGAACAGAAAACCATAGAAAAACAAGAGGCCTTCATTACATGCAGCCTGATGGGACCATCAGCACCACACAGCTTCATTCTCCTAACAGGTTCAAATCATTACCTTCAATGGCATTGGCTCAGTGTCAGAACTGTTGGACAAACTCTGAGTCCATTCATCAGATGAACATTTTAATTTAAAAATATCATTTAATGTCATTTAAATTAAATGTCATTTCATCATGAATCTGAATACAGTGTGACTGTGACCAAAAGAGACTGTTGTCTTGTAGCTGTAATATATGTAGCTGTATAAAAATGGTGACACAAAATAAAAGGTGACACTTTATTTATCTAGGTATAGAAAGGTTATCCCACTTTGCGACTAGCAAGGAAAGTCCTTAGTGCTGCTTAATACTAGACTTCAAGCTGAAAAACACCATTATTAGACAGGGGTGGAATCATAAAAACTCTTAAATGTTCAGTACCTTAGGTTATGAAAGGTCCTGTCTTCTGAATTTTAGTGCTTTAAATAAGCTTCCTTATAACTTAAATCCAATTTTCTAGATAGCCTCTTACTTTGAGCCTCTTAGACATATGTTATGCCTTTGCCTGAAAGTCTCCCAGTGACCTGTAAATTGATTACAGCCCAAGAAATTGGCCATAAGTAAATATTTGCACCTTTTGTTTTTTTCCTTCTTCTGTTTTATCAAATAAAAAGGATGCAGGTGGCTTGTTTACTCTCAGGCTATAGATCCTACATGGACTTCAGAAGCACTATTGACCTCCTAGCAGTGTGTGTTAGGAAGAATAACTGATTCAAGCTATTCTGGTCAGATGAGCAGAGCCCTGTCACAACACAGTTTTTTTATTTGTCAAAATTCTCTTCCAGTTTCTCCAAAGGTGCCTGATCAACCAGGGCTCAGCACCTCCAGTCCCCAGTGAAGATCAATGACTGGTCTTTGATTCATCAGCTTCAATAGTTTCTGAAACACTTTGTTGTGCTGGTATCCACCATGAAGATAAGGTATGTAACTGCTAAAAAAAGATATTAAGCTGGAATTTTGTCACCTAAAAGATAAGACAAAAAGAAATGGAACAAGCTCCAAAATGACAAGCAAAAAGAACATGGTAATTTAATATAAATTACATAAAGTAGCTCAAATTACACCAAAGTTCTTAAATAAGGAATACTAGTACACCCCCACTTTTCATGCCCTTATTTCTTTCTGGTTTTATGCCCCTGTCAGTGCATGTAGCTGGGTGAAAAAACAATGCACAAGGTGATAAAGCCAATTTTGCAAACGGCCACAATGACACAGTCACATGGCACAACACACTGACCCAGTCCAAAGCTTTCCTGGTGCTTTCCAGTTTGTTCACAGAACTCTTTTGGGGCAGCTGCATCCCCACAGACTTTGAGCCAGATCAGAAAAGTCCATTCTTTCACAAATGGCTTAGAACCCACCATTTTGGGTGCTTTGAGCAGATATTTGTTATTGCCAGGTATTTAATGACAGCCTCAGTAATGGACAGCCTTGAGCAGGGTTGGTGACCTCTGAGCACACAGCTACCCCTGCCCGAATTTTCTGCTTGAATCATGTCTCATCCTCTTTTCTTCCTCAGACTACACAGTGGTGCCTACCCAAAATAGAAAGTGAAGTCCCATTACGTCATTTCCTTCTATGTAAGTCCAAAAAGTGAAAAGTCCCGAAAAGGTAATATTAACTTTGGATTCTTTGCCTTTTGGAGCTCTTATTCCACATTTTTCCTGAACTTCAATTTTTATTGATTTTCCTGTGCCACCTCTCAGCATCTTTCCTAGGCAGCATGATGCATTAACTTCCCATATAATGAATTTTCCCATTTGGTTCTGTACTCTGAAATACACCCACTTCTAAATGAGATTTCAACACTCTGCATTGCTGATTTCCAGCTGTATGCCATAGCCCTCGTTTTTCATAGGCTGGGGACACGAACAGAGCCCTCAAGACCCAGAGGTCATGCTTTTAACACAATCACTGCTGTACTGAGGGGCAGGAGAGCTTTTATATTTTTATACTAGTTCAAACAGTGAAGTTATTAAAGCTATTTTCCACCCTGAAAGAAAGCTACCTGATGATGATATTGTCCCTGCCTTTTAAACTAATTTTATTTTAGCACGGTGCATTTGCAGGCATCATAATCCTATTGGTGCATGTTATTCCCACTAAATGACTGAAAAGGCTATTGTTTGGGGAACGGGCTT
>VZUA01075260.1:0-11202 GCA_013401035.1 Horornis vulcanius | reverse complement strand
TTTTTTTTTTTTTTTTTTTACTGTTTGATAGAGATTCTTGTCACCTGCTGGGCTTTTTTCATGATCCAGTGGGAAATATGGCCTTGGTTTACGAAACACTATCAGGTGTTTTGATCACATTGTGTGTGCTTCCTTTTCCTGGCAGTAGGTCCTTGCCCAAGGGAGAGCACTCATTGAATTTGGATGGGTCTATGGCCCCAGGTCCTGCTGTCTCAGGTGGGCACTGTTTGGGCATGATGTTAATGAAAGTATTTCAGGAGCTGACTTTTCCCAATTTGGTGAATGGGTAGCTTTTAATGGATTGAAAACTGATTTTAATCAAGGTAGCCAACAAGCTCTACTGCTAGCAATGAGGATCCTCAGTCTAACTCTGTAAAGCACACCTTCTGAAGGTGTCTGTAGTGTGAACTTGCCACCTTCTCTTGTCCTGTGTGTGTCATTGTTCAAAACAGTCTTCATCCTGACTTTCATGATGGCCAGGACCCCAGTAACTTTCCTGCGTCAAGGGTGAGAAGGTGCTGCATCAGTGCAGCTCTTCTCACATGACATGTAGGGACTTTATGAGTTAAAGCAATGTATTCTGAAACTATTCGTTTGGTCATAAACATAAGCCCCTCCTCCCCTCAATTTATTTTTTGCCAAGATAAGGACCCATACAGGGGAAAAAATGGTTTATTAACTGAATGCTATGAACACCCCTGAATATCTTTTGCAGATATTTTTATTGTAAAGATACCTTTTGCAATCAATTCCATTTAAGTCAGACAGCCTTCCAAGTGTGTTTACAGCTATCAGAAAAAACCCAAGAGCTGAGAAGAAATAATAGGAAGCAGTAGCTGATAAGGTTGTTTTGGTTTGGTTTTTTTTTCCCCTTAGGGAATATACCATGGGTTATATTTTTTGTCAAGCTATACACTTAACTGAAGAGTAAATGTAGTTTCTGTGCCAGAAAACTTGAGAGCTTCCTTCAAACACCACAGCATTGACATGATTTACTAAGAGTCCTTCCATAACTTACCTATTAGTTAATTGCATTATAATTTGCTTTTAAAAGTCTTGTGAGAAACTGGGAGTAGTATGCAGAAGTGTTTGCCAACCAAACATGATGGCATGTCAATGTTGCCTTGGTTCTAGAGCTATAAGCTGAGCAGTGTAAAGCATCTGTCTAGCACAATAAAAACATGGGTTTGTGTCTCCTGAAAAAAACCAAAACCAGCCCAAAAATCTTATCCTTCCCAGCTGATTTGGATATCCAGCTCCTAATGTCAAGAACTTTTATCTGAACCCAGGCAGCTCAGATTCACAAACAATGAAAATTAGCGAGTCAAGCTAAACATGCCAAGTGTCTTTCCTGTTTCCTCCTATGTGGCCTAATTAAGCAAATGGGAACTTTCCCAATGGTGCCAATATTTAAAGTAAAACCAGTAGAGTCCAAACCAAAAGGAGATCCATTTCTTCCACGTAGGACATCAGTATTCTTCTCTGCCTAGTCTACACTGCATTTTGGCCAAGTGCAGGCCTTAATGAATTTAGTTTTTGATCTGCCTCACAGATAAAGAATCCTGAAGGGCAAGTCACCTGTCTGAAGTCCTAAAGATAGGGGCCACCTTAAAAGCCAGTCCTTTAGCCTCCTCCTTCCCTCTTGCTGTAGCAATTAACTCACTTGTGTTTATCCGTGGGTGGTAGTTTGCAGCTAGGCCCAGGGTTGCTGTCATGACAGCCCTGACAAAAGGGTGAGTTCCTGTGTTCTGGATAGGATTTTCACAGAAGAGAGCCTGTTCACACAGATAGGGAAATCCAAAGTCTTTTGATATGCAGAGGGGGAGCAGAAGCTCCAGAAGGTTGCTGGCCATTAGCTGTGATTGGAGAGAGGACATCCAGGAACCCCAGATCAGTGCAGCTGAGGTGTCTGACACAGGCATGGGTTTGTGTGAGGCACAGACACCTCCAAGGTGACATTGGTCATGCTTCCCTGTTGCAGGACTACTGCAGCAGGAGAAAGCAGCTCTGTATTCCTACTGAGAGAATCCCTGGTTGGAAGGCCTTGAGGCTCAGAGGAACCACCAGTCTTCCAAGAACTGTGGGTGTCCATGCTTATCCTCTGCCTCCGTGGGTGCAGAAGGCAGTCTTTAAAATCCTACAGCAAAGCCATCAGAACACTCTATGGTCTGTGTTCCCTGTCCAAGTGTGGGTTCCTCCTGGTCTCCTTGCGTGAGGGTGATTTACTGCCTGCACTGAAAGTTTATCTTGCATCCTTGCTTGGGAATATGTATCCAGGAGGCTGCACCTCTCGGAGACCCTGGCTGGCTCTTGGGGACAACAGCTCCAGCCTGCTGTGACTTGCACAAGCTCATCCCTTAATCCTAGTGTGACCCGTCTTCCTGTCTTCCACAAATAGGGACAAGCAGCTCCTCCTCCAGTTCTGAAAACCTTTCCTATGTTTCACTATCATCTTATTGCAAGTAATTTATTTTTCTACACAATTCTTTCAGCTTGTGTTTCAGTTGAAAGCTGAATTAAATATTTTATTTCACATCAACACAGCAGCTTTGCTTTAAGCTTGTACATGGCATTTTGCTGACTTTAAGTGAGCAGTAGCCACTGTGGCAAGAAAATGCAATGGCAATAAGTTTACTTTGTGGTATGTTCGGAGAAACTTAACTGAATTAAAAACCCTATCAGAAAAATGTAGTTTGACCAACAGGCAACAAGAAAGACCAGTGAAGTTCAGTTTATGTTCGAACCCGAAATTATTCCAGAACTTTGAGTTTGTAAGTGGAGCAGGACAGAGAAAATTCAGAGATGTTTAGTAGAATCCAGCAATAACTCTATTAGACAAATATTAATACTTTGTAAAGCAATAGAATATAGACTAGAAAGGGAATAGAATATTTAATTTGTACAGTAAGGCATTTAATATTAAAATTTTTCTGTGCACTTTGAGATAATNCTGTGCTAGAAATAAAAGTGAAATAAAACCCCTTTTAGTTTTAAAGGGTAAACAGAAGAGAACATAATGATGCAACTTGATCCTGAAATAATTAAATTTCTCCAACATTTTATAATGTCAAAACTGTTTTTTTTGTGAAGTGCCCGTGCTCCCCTTTTCCAGTTTTGTTTCAAGAACCAGCAAAAAACCCCTTGGCCTTAAGCATGGGGCTCAAACATTCAGCACATGCAACACTTCACTTAATCCTAGGCTGGTTTATTAGCAGAGGGAACATATCAGGCATAACAGCTAAGTTTTCTTATGTGATTTCATCCTGCCACTAAATGCTCAGTAAATCAAATATTTTCCTCACAGTCAGAAGCAAAGGACCAGTGGGTACTTCCTCAGTGTTAAACTGAGTGGGAAGGACAGACAGACCTGCCAGTGACCTACAGGAGCCTGCAGTCTTACCTGAGCGGGACACTGCCTGTGCTCTGCTGCCTTCCTGCTGTCTCCTGCTGCATCCTTCTCCATTTGGAGAAGCCAAAGCACAGAAGCACCCCAGGAGGACACCTGGCATGTGCTGACACAGCTGGAAGTCCTGGCTGTGTCCTGCTGCTGTGTAAGGTTCCCCCTGATCAGCTGCAAAAAGGCAGGGTGAGAACTGAAGTTTTAATAGTGCTGGTTGCATTTGGCTGGGGAGTCCTGTACCACTGGGAAGCTATCCTGGAGATTTCCCCTGCCTGCATTCAAAAACTGGGAGAAAATGCATAATATCCTCGGTTATTCAAGTCCCCTGCTCCAAGGGACACTTAGACAGACTTTTAGGCCGCTTTTATTACTTTCTGACAGAGGAGGGAGCTGTCAGCTCAGCATTGAGCTTTTCATCAGGCACAGGTAGCAGCCCACCTAGAAGCTGGCTAAGCTGTCTGGGCAGCCCACTGAAGGGACATATTCAGCTTGATGTGCAGGAGATGAAGCTAATTTGGAAGTGCTTAAATATTCTGCTTTAAGTGCACGTATGGAGTGTTTGTGTCCCTGTACAGTGAAGACCACAGTCATGAGTCTGCAGGAGCAGTGGGCCTGAGAAGCTGTTCAGAGGTGGAACATTTGGCAGTGGGATCTTGCAGTTTTTTCTGCCATAGCAGTGTCTCCCTCCATTGTACCAAGAGTCCCCAGAAACCTGGACAACACTTTCCTGCCAGTGTCCAGAGCCAGAGCACCCTCCTCTGTGCCACAGCAATGCAAGCTGCCCTTTTATCTGGAACGCCTGCCAGGCAGCAGAAACAGGCAAGGAAACAGCCACATTAAACTGGTCTGAGGTTGACTCAAGCCAACGTGGACTGGTCTGAAGTGGAATAACAACCTGATTCTATCTCCTGTTTCTCCCAGTACAACCCGTCAGCAGCCTTCCTGCCTCAGCCAGTGGCAGTGTTGCAAGGTATGGCTTAATTACAACCTTGAAATAAAAAGGAATTTCTTCATTAGATGCTGCTTTACAACTGCATCAGTCATCTTCTGTCCAGCTGCTGGTGGCAGAGCTCCAAGTGGGCTGAATGGGGCTGGTTTGGCAGGTATGTGGAGTGGTGGTGGTTAGAGTGTGCAGCTGGGCAAAACAGGGTTTAGTCGGAAGCTCCCAGTGACGTTGCTAAATTCAGTTTGCCACAAAGATCTTTTTCTCCTTTATGCTGGAGCTGTCTTAATGCAGTCTTTCTGCCTTCAGAAATGTGGCTCAGTTTCAGGGGAGAAAAGTCTGTGTTACATATTTGGGGACTGGTTTCCACCATGCTTGTCCTCTGGCAGCAGCTAGGTGACAAAGATTGAAAGCATGTCTTTCCACCCAGGGTATTGTCCTTTATTTCTCAAGCCACAGAGATAATGCCTGTCAGATGACTTCATTTTAAATTGTAGTGAGACCCTGAACTGATGGTTTAGGAGCACGCACTCTCTTTGTTGTGGTCCTGTGTTTGGTGTGTTGCTTTGTGCCCAAGAAAGATGGATTGTTACTCAGCCAAGGCTAAATGTGGAGGTAATACCAAACGCTGTATGAAATGGAATCTCTTCCCAGCCCCAGACCTCCAATCCCAAATTCTTCTTTTCCCCAGGAACTGGTGCTAGAAACCAGCAGCCTTTCCTCTGCCTCAGTCAATCCACTGCATTAGCTTAATGTTAATGTTCTGATCTGGTCCGGATAAATGGCAAACCCTGTGTGTCATGTACAGCAGAGACTGACTCACATCAGCTCACTTGATCACTTCTTCCAAGAAAAATAACAGTCAAATTTGCCAGAGAACTGTCCCTGACACACTGAAATATTTGTGCATTCAAAGCTTTTGCAACTCAGACAATTTCTGGACATTTTCCTCTAAAATTGTTCATACTGAAATGTGAGGATTGTACAAAGAGTCTTGACAGACTCTTCAATTTGAGAAGAGTTTAAAATTGATCACTTGGACCAATAGCAGCCTTGGTGCCAGGTAACTCAGCTCAGACTAACGTAGAGTTGCACAAAAACCTTCCAAGGAAAAACCAAGGCATAAACTTGGGATTTAATATCTCAATTTCATGGAGAGGTTTTTTTTAAACAATATTTTAGCCTCAGTTACCCAGGAAAAGGCTGTATCTATCTGGAAAATATGACTTCTTGGTGACAGACTTGATGCGATCCTTTCATGTTGGGTATTTTTTTTTCTTTTTTTGGACAAGAGGCAAAAGTTACAAGAGCAAACACTGCACAGGCATAAAATTTCCCCTCCTGTATGCAAGGAGCAGAGGTTTCATAATTAAATGGAAAAAAAGTTTGCTTTTGGGCTTTTGAGTTTTGGCACAAGCTCCTGTGGGATCTGTGTGACTGGCCCTCCCCACTCTCTGCACAGTGTTGCATTTCTTTACAAAAATAGGACCTTTGCTGGTACTGGAGTAAACAGAGGAAAATGTAGGGAAAATGCACTGGGCAAGGGGGAGCAAACTCGGTGTGACTTGTGGTGGATGGCTCTGAATTAACTGCTACAGCTGAGTACCTCCTTTTAATTTACTTAGTAAGGTCATATCCCTAAGCTGGAGACCCTCCTGTGTTCTCAAAGTGATTCTGTAAGGTTTGCTCAGACGTGGCTGACTAATCCTTGACTGGTAGCAGGACCCTTATAAACTTCTAAAATCTTGGGATATTGATTTACCTGTAAACAACAACAACAAAACAATCAAAATATGCAAACTTGAGCCTATGGCTATGACAGCTGGAGGAGAGAAAGGAAGTCACATTGAGGTGGAATAATGCCAGAAATCAACTGTGTTTAATAGCTTTTATTATGAATTGTGTGTCCATTACAACATGAGGTAGTAGGAAAAGAAAGGGAAATGTGAGAGTATAAATAATCAGGGTTTCTGCAAATCCTTTTGGAAGCCCTCCCCCTCCTCAGATTTACAGCAGCTCCCCAAAGATGTCCTGTAGTTAGAAGAGTCTCATAAAGTATTTTTGCAAGACAGTTTGGTTGTTTTTTTTTTTTTGCCAGAAAGGAGATGAAAATCTTATACCAAAAATGTCTTTTTACTTGAAATTTGGAGTTGTCACAATGTAATTCTTTAGAGAGCTGCCAGAGAGGTTTTTAAAAAAAGCTATTTCTACATGTGCCTTAAAAACAGGAGTACAACATAGCTATAAGAAATTAATTTTCTGGTTTTGAAGCTAGCAATTAAGGTTGGAACAAATGTTCCTGCTTGTTGTTCCTTCTGCAGCCAGTCTTGTAAAACTAAAGGAGAACCATTGACATGAAAGCTCTGTTGGTGTCATTACTGCTGGGCTGCTTTACTTTGTGGAGCGTCAGACTCTGGTTAGAATGACTTTGTGTAAGGCACTTAAAATCCTGCTGAGATCCCTGAAGCCTGTTAGGGGATCCCTCATTAAAAATTCTGGAAGAGAGTCTAAATTGTCACTTGTTGTAGAGAATGAGCTTGTTGACAAGTCCACATTAAATGCAGTGCTTTTTGTGAGCAGTTTGCAAACCCAGAGAGACAAAGCATGGTGTGTTCCTGATTCCCTTCTTGGTTCTGCCTGGGTGGAAAATGGAAAAACACTCTAGGTGAACTATCTCATTTTCAGCAAAAAAAACATTCTAAACTTAATCTAGACTTTATGTACAGGAGAGGAGGTTTAAAAAAAAAAAAAAGACAGGAAGGCCTGGTTTGTTAATGTGTATTCTTCTGTAGCTCAAAGACAATGGAGGATAATCCTCAGGGTAAAGAAGGAAGTACACAGTTGCTGCTATGGCAATGCAAGTTGAAGGCATGCCACAGGAGGAGAAATAAGAGAATATTTCAATGCAAATGTCTGCATAAAATACTTTTTTTTTGCCAGAAAAAGGTGTGGATAGCCCTGTGCTTTGTGTGTGTGTGACACACTGCAGTAGGAGGTACCAATATTCCCAGCATGGGCAAAGGTAGATACTGTCCTCTGGGTCAAACACGGGTGTCTGTGAGAAGCATTGCTACCACGTAAGAACAGATCCTTCTGAGCACTGGCCCCTGCCTGGCACCTTGGGAGGAATTTGGCCAGACCTGTTTGGTTGTGAGTCAAAGTTGCGCACCCAAGTTCCAAGTGACTGGAGCTATAAACAGCTTAAAATGATTTTCAGGGGAGTTCAAAGATGAATAATGCATCTCTTCAGGCTTGTAAGTGATCTTTTATTCACAGAAAATCAAAGCAAGTAGTCGTCGACCTTGGGGACAGGAGTCTAATTGACTCCTTGTCATTCACAGTAGCACCAGAGATGATGTGACATCTGAAGAGATGAAAGCTCCATTGCAATTTGTTAAATAAAAAACACCTCAGTATATTGCTAAATAGCTGATAATCAGGGGTGAATATTTCTAATCTGCTGTTTAGGGCTTTGATAGCAAAAAGAGGAGCTCACAGGCTACAACCTACACAAGTTTTTCTTCCATAACTTTATGGAAATTTGCTTGTAGTATCCATGGAAATTCCCCATGACAGAATTACTTGTCCTGCCACTCTGTGTCTTGGCATTACTGAGTGTTTTGCCTGTCACTGCCATCCATTCTGTTTGGTTTGGTGGCTAGTTTTGTTTTAGCCACTGGATCCTGCAACACCCAGGTTTGTGTGGTTCAGGACTGGGATCTGAACACAAGGTGAGAATCTAAACTTGACCCTTCTGGTTTCCAAAGGCAGGATGTAGGAAAGGTTATGAAAAGTTTGTCTGAAAAGTTCCTTCATAACTTTAAAACTGCATTTAATTATGAGACCATTTTTGCTAATAGATCCTGGGGGGAAATAGTTTGCTGTTTAGTGTTTGTGACCTAACTAGACAGTTAACCATAAGAATAATATGCATATTCTTAATACTTTTAAGTTTGTCTGAAAAGATGTGTGTACCTTTCTTACTCTGTAAGATGTAAATCTGAGGGCGAACCAGTGGATCAGTAGCTAATCCTTCAGTGCATCTCCTCTTTTGTGTTAGCAGAGGCACCAAAAGGTCAAGGGCTGAAGTGCTGCTGAGTTGTTCACACCATTTGCCTTTTACAGGCCTGGCCCTCCTGGGATGCCAAGCTGTATGTGAGCCATTCCTTGGTCTCACCTTGAGGTTTTCCCATCGACAGCAGCTGCACTTCAGCAAATGAATAATCTTTTATAAAATGTATCGATTGTACAAGAAGCTCCACGTTGGCAAATATTAAAAGTTTCTGTGTCAGTACTGGATGCTTAGAACTGGGATCCGTTATGCAGAGGGCTAAACCTGTGCTGTCTTGTGTAGTCTCTGTGAATAATTCCCAGAGAGCTTCCTGCTCCCAGCACCACTAACCCTGTGCTTAGGGAGGCCAGTGGCCAAAACCTTGCTGACTTAAATGAGCCACACCCTGGTCCTGGTTCACTGGACCAAGCAGCAGCCAGACAGCCCTTTGTGCCCTCACTCTGTCCACACAGCCCAGTCCTGCCCTCTGCCAGCACAGTCCCTGCCCTCTACAGTATCTTTCCTTTGGAGAGAACCTACCAAGTGAGCATTTCCATGTGCCTGTGCTGCTTTCTTTCCAGTTTTTCCCACAACTGATGGTCTTCTTTGGTTGCAAGGAACAAAGTGCCAGTCTTGGTTAATCAACAGTAATGCAGAGTTGCTGTTATGGGCATCCAGGAAGGGCTTGGGAGTGGAGCCTGTCTGTGTCTGTGCAGATGGAAATTCCCCAGGGCTGTGTGATGTGTTCTGGCCTCTTGCCTGTCCCTCTAGGGAGGGTATTTCCATGCAGACTTAGTCAGAGCCGTTTGTGTTTTGCCATGTTCCCAAGGTGATCAGTATCGTTATCACATCTATTTGCTTACTGGGCACCTGAATGACCTTTGCAAAGCTCAGCTCACCTTGTCCAGCAGGTAAAGGCAACTGAGAGAAGGATAACAAGGTATCTTGTTCTGGGGCAGAGGATGGAGGGTCCAGCAGGTGTGAGCAGAACTGGAAAGCCAAGGACTCCCAAGGCTGAGCTGAGTATCCCAGCACAGGTACCCTGCTGAGACAATGTGGAGTATTGCAGGAGTGAGATGAGGTGACTGCCCTATTGAGCATCATTTCTCTCTGCTAATGCTGGGATCAAGTTGCAGTCCCTCCATAGAGAGGCAGAATTAGATGGAGAAATGTTGGCTGGAGGTTAACAGGTGGGGCAGCTCGCCCACATCTGCTTCTGCTCACAACCCACTTCCACTTCTCACTGCTACTTAGAATTCAAATGAGAATGGACTGATCTGCATTCCCTGTCAGAGATGTGAGGGGCCCAGGGCCCAAACAAATCTGCTGAGACCAAGTTCCTGCCATACCCTGACACACAGAGCCCTGCCGGAGAGCACATTTTACATCCTTCTGCCTCACCTCTCCCCAATGTACTGGTTCAGAGTGAAGGCATAAAACTGTTAAATGAGACCCAAATTTTAATGTTTGCTGTTGTAATGGAGAAATATATGTGTTATGTACTAAATGTGTGCAGATTTAAAGAACTTTAAGGCTGGAGGAAGAAGAAGTGTCTGATGTCCAGAGTTGGCAGCTACAGGGCTTTTGAGTTCTGTTCCTTTTCTTGCCAGTGAGCTTGCGTGGCTCCAGGCGAGACACGTAACCAAGCTGGAATATTTTCTTCCAGCTGCAAAGGAGTTATAATGCCAAATTCAAGGAGGGCCTCTGAGGTTTAACTAGTTTCAGTTTATGGAAAGCCTTGAGATCCTCACTAGGAAGCTGCTGGAGAAAGGCAAGTATTGAAGTATTGCAGTATTTCACACTGCTGTTCATAAATGAGCACACCAGTGAAAGCAGTGGCTGGGCTCCCTCTGCAAACAAAAAAAAAACCCAACACCCAACCAAAGTGAAGGGGGTTGGAATGTAGGGAAATGGACGTGAAACCACAGCAGGAGAGGCCACAGCAAACTCCACTGCTCCTTGTTGCTGCATCTGGAGGTGGCTCATGGACCATGTAGACCACACTTGCCCTGCTAAGAGGGTTGAAGAGGCTGAAGAAAGGTGTGAAGGTAGCTTCTTAGCTTTCCTGGTGCTCCCCTTGTTGGGTAGTGCTGTCTTACATGTCTGGCTGGTTTTCCTTCCAGCTGGGCAGTGGGAAAGCCCAAGAACAGGCAGAAGCCAAGATGTTTCTGCCAGGTTGCAACAGCCCCAGCAATGGAACCTGCGAGCAGCTGTTCAAAACGCTCTCTGGGTTTCTTGGGAAGGGCTTGGGTGCTGCAGAGCAGCTCTGCCCACTGCCCTGACCGGCCAGGCCAGGCCAGGCCGTGTGGTCAGGGCCGTGACGCTCGGCTGGCGCAGGGCGGCACCTGCTTGTGCAGCCCTCAAGGGAAGGGGCCCATTCAGCGGAGGCTCCGGCTGCTAGGAAGCCTGAGGCTCGGGTCAGCCATCAGGGACGCGCGCCGGGATGCCGCAGCCCCAGCAGGCTGTAGGACACAGCGTTGTTTAGCGTTCAGCAGTGCCCTGGAGGGGGCGCGGGCGGGGAGGGGAAAGGAGAGCCCTCCGCCTTGCTCTAGGCGTTTGTGAGCCCTGCATCCACAGCCCTCCTGCTCGGCGCAGAGAGGGGCTCCCGGCCTGCCGGGCTGGGCAACCGGGGACGCGCTCGGAAGCGTCGGGAAGCAGCCGGGAGTTGTGTGAAGCCCCGTGGAGCCTCAGGGAAGACTCGAACTCGTCCAGAGGCCGGGCCGTGCCGCCGCCCGTCCGCCAGGGGGCGCTCTCCCCGCCGGGCGCTGCCGCGGCCCCGCAGGGACGAGCAAACCCTCAGGGTGCCCC
>VZUA01075252.1:12802-25964 GCA_013401035.1 Horornis vulcanius | reverse complement strand
GTTTTATCAGCATCAAAATCTTTTAGGATTAATAAATTTAACCTTCAGTAGCACTATGGCAGTCATTAAAGAAAACTGAATTCGTATTTTGGTAGTCTGAAAAGATTAGATTAAAAATTTTGGTTTAAAACTTTTTAACCTGCTGATCTGGCAAGATTAAATCATAGGAAACATTATGGATGAGAGCAACCTGATCAAAATATCTCTCCAAGCAGGCTTAACCTCACTAATTCAATAATAGTGGCAAGTTCAAGCAATTCAATACTGGTACAAGCTCAATCACAGTAACAGCAGCAGGGCAGGTATAGCAGCAATAACCTCTCTGTGCTGTTCTCCAGGCAGCCAGGCTCTCAGATGACGCAGCTTGAAGTTTACAGAGCACAGGTTTCAGGGCATTGTTATGATTCCCTGATTGATTCCCAGGTGTATAAAGCCTCAGGGGGTTGTCCCCTCCTTGAGAAACATGCAGGATCCATTTGAATAATTCCAATTCAGAATGCAATTCTTATTTAGGACCTCTTCTTATCTCTGGGCCTGGGACTCTGTTCTTCTGTATGTCAAAGGTTTGAGGACGGCAGAGATGCTTCCAGGAGTGTCTTTTTCCCTCCTGAGAAGTCTCCCCTGTTCCGCTGTAAAAGTTAATATTTGGGTACAGAGGAAAAGTAAAACAGCCTCTGAGGGTAATAAATACATAGTCAGGAAGGTGTAATTCGTGTGTAGGGAATTCATGCACAGACATTCATTTCAGGTCAATACCTAATTGGCCTCCTTTTAATTCAAAAAGCATCACCCTCGTTGGTATTTCAGTGAGATACCATGTTGGAGATAACCCAGAAACCCCTTGATGCTTGGTGTCCTTTGGAGAATGGTTAGAGGGTCAAACAGGCACTCTGAAATGCTGTTGGACTTCTTCTTTGGAGCCACTGTCAAAATTTTCATAATTGATTTAGGAGGCTGAATTCTTTCTTTTACCACTTGAATCCCTATAACCTCTGTAGATCTGGCCAAATCCAACTTTTGTAATTACATTTTCTAAAGCAGAGTAAGCTTAAATCAATAATTAAACAAAAATTAGTTAGCACTAATTTGATTGATTTACTTTGCATTTTTTAATGTAGTCTTACTGAAAGCTGACATAATTTATGGACATCTCCTTCAGGCATGTCTTGTCTAAACTATAATTTAAATGAACTGGAAGAAAAGATTACTTCTATAAGCTGAATCAATATGTCATGAATTGGTATACAGCATTAAGCAGGGTAACTAAAATTGCATAGAGCAGTTATAGAGTACAATGTGATGGCTATGTTCTCCAAACCTCAACATTTGCACCTTCATGAGTGCTGAAGAGTGGAACAGGTCTAGGTGACTCAGTGGTATGCCTCTTTTTTGTGAAAAGAAAAAACAACCTTACTTTACCCTGTGGTCTAAGTCTGGGTTGCTCTGAGGGACTTTATTTAAAAATCTAATGCATGTTTTCTCCCCAGAGAAATATTGAGTTTTCATGGGTTAGGATGGTTTTCTGTTCACAAATGAATATNCTGTGGTCTAAGTCTGGGTTGCTCTGAGGGACTTTATTTAA
This sequence comes from Horornis vulcanius, assembly GCA_013401035.1. NCBI lineage: Eukaryota > Metazoa > Chordata > Aves > Passeriformes > Scotocercidae > Horornis > Horornis vulcanius. Next base: position 24,382 of record VZUA01075252.1, on the reverse strand, counting down.
AAATCTAATGCATGTTTTCTCCCCAGAGAAATATTGAGTTTTCATGGGTTAGGATGGTTTTCTGTTCACAAATGAATATTTTTCTTTTTCCTTTTTTTTTTTCTTCACATTCAAAGCAAGTTACTTCATAGTAGTTGGCTCTAATGAGCTTGATAAAGCAGTGGCATAGATTACTCAAATTTTTCACATAGTTGTATCTTACTGAAAATGAGTCCTTAGGCATTCCTGAAGAAACTAAATAATAACTTACCTAACTGATTATCAGTATTTACATTTGTCTTGTTATAAGCGTAGTCAGGGACAGTTCAATGGTGTATGGCCCTCTTAAATTTGGCTGTTTCTTACACCTAATAAAATCTGTGGTATGCGCTGCGGTGCACATACCAGTGAGTTTTAATGGAGTGGACAACAACAATGCCCTGAAACCTGTGCTCTGGTAACTTCTATCTGTCTGCGTCATCTGAGAGCCTGGCTGCCTGGAGAACAGCACAGAGAGGTTATTGCTGCTATACCTGCCCTGCTGCTGTTACTGTGATTGAGCTTGTACCAGTATTGAATTGCTTGAACTTGCCACTATTATTGAATTAGTGAGGTTAAGCCTGCTTGGATATGCCAGCATACAGAGCAATCACAGCAGTGGCTCCAATTTAGACAAAAAATTTGTGGGTTCAAGGGTAGTAATCTGTGATGATTTCTCCTCAGAATGATTTGCACANCTTGAAATGGTATATTAGCCTCTGGAAAATCTGAGTAAAATCAAGTTCTGATCACCGAATCAGTCTTCCCGTCTCTCCATCAATCGTCAATACACATTGATGCCTTCTTAGTCTGGTGGTGACTGCCCTTCTAGACTCATCACTGTGGGCCAGTCCAGGTTCCAGGCTACACACACCAAGGGATTTCCATTCTTCATTTCTATCCTTTTACCAGGCAGCAACCAAATTTCACAAGAGAACAGTGTTAAATGATGACTGTGAAGTCCACCTGCCACAGAGGGTGCCTGTCTGTGTAAAGACAGGAGGGAGAAATCCTGATGGGAATCCACTGAACAGAAGTCTGCAGGTAGGAGCTGATTTCTGTGAAGAGGCTGTTGGGTTCAGTACACCCCTGTCCTGCTGAACAAGAGCAATGTTATTGGAGAGAACAGAACCAGAGAGTGAGAAAAGAGGTGGCTGGAGGTATCTGAAAGCTGTCAGGAGTGGGAACTGGGGGGTGTGAAGAAATCCTCACTAGCATGTACACCCTATGAGCAAGGATAGCAGCCACAGGGAAGACTTCAGCCCACATCTTGGAGCAGCCTCCAAGTCCTGCTCTCGTACTTAGATTTCAGTTTAGAAAGTTACTTTTAAAATATATTTAAAAGAAAGTAATTGGAGACTGTTGTATAATATGCATTTTGGATTGCAGAGAGAACTTAAATGCTGATATTTTCTAACTTCAGAGTAATTGAATTTTCACTCTTAAAACACTCTCTTAATATAGTTAGTGAATGTAATTAGATCACAGAGATTGGCTTAAAACATCATCACCACTGCATTACAAGTGGAGATGTTCAGTATAATAACCCCTCATTTCATATCTCTCTGTGCATCAGCCCAGCGTGCTTTAATTCAGATTCCCCCCATAATACCCACTGTTGATCCAATCACTTTTGAGAGAGGTAGCTCTGACATTCTGACAGCAAAAGTAGCAATGTTAATATCTTATCATTGTCAACAACAGGGAAATGTTTCACAAGAAAGAGATGGAGAGTGCAAGAAAAAATGCAGTTGGGGGAAGAGGAAAGGTAGAAACAAGATCCTTTTTGCCCCCACACTGTATGTGCTTGGCTAAGCAGGTGGGACAGAGAAAAAATCAAGAAAGCCTGGAGTCAAGATATCTAGAAGAAAGGAGTGAAATGAAAACCACAAGTGAGAACTACCTTCTCCCATCACGACACATTTGATCTTGACGTACGTGAAGCAGTGGAGGCTGAGGTGGGCCAGTTCCCATGGCTGATTGGCTCTATTGCTGCATCTGCCAAAATTGAGGTGAATATTTTTGGCAAGCACCATCTGTGATGAAGACACTTGTCAGTAGCAGCTGGATCCATTACTTGTAGGACATAGAATAACCAGGGCTTGAGCAGGTACCAACCCACCTTTTAGCAGACTCCCATTCACTTCCATGCCAATAGAGTACTGGTTGCTTTATGGAGGATGCTTTAATAAGTTAATAAATTAACTGGTTGCTTTATAGAGGATGATTTAATAAGTTAATAATTAACTTGTTCCTTTATAGAGGATACTTAGATCTTCTCACACGCCTCTGGAGCCTGTATATGAGCAAGTAGGTAAGTAATTTTACAGGATTTGAGTCGCGCAAGAAGAAACTTCCCTAGTTCATCTACTGGATCATTTTTATGCAGTAGCTTGGTGTCCTAAGAAAATGATGCCTAAGAATCACAGCTTTGAGCTCCCTGACTAACTGCAATCAAATGTGGTGGCAAGGTCCATGTTTAAAATACTGTGAAAGATATGTGAAGACTAAGATCTCATGAGAAAAAAATTAATCCCTTCATTTCCCTGATGAAGAGTTAGGTAGATTTCAGGTGTAACACATACTTATAACAATTACTTGCTGTGTTGCTGGCATGTATGTTGTCCTCAGAGTTGTTGCAAGTAACAGACATGGAAACTGAAATTACTGTAAAGCAGTGAAGGTTTATCAGTATAAGGTTTCATTTATCCTTGCCTGTAGAATAACTGATTTTTCCTTTCACAGACTACTGAAGGATCCTACCAATGGCACCACTTGAAGATGAAATAATGAAAAAAGAGTCCATCTCAATGCCTGTTCAGCAAAGAGGCAATCACTCTAGTAAGCCTGTGTTGTTCTCCCTAAGCCTTTGACCACCTGCAATGCCAGGTAAAGAGGTAGTTGGTGCTAATAGCCTCTTGGATTTAAGACTTGGACAGAAAATAAAGGGTTCCTGGAGAGGGCTGTCAATAGCTCACTAGTGCAGGCAGCGGCCCTACTGCATGAACAAAAAAGACATGTGATATCCCAAATTAGCTTTTCTCTGGTACCAGCAAGAGACCTGCTTTTAAACAGGCTTAAATCCAATGCCTTAGGTATCCACAAGTCTTCCTCTGCCCAGATGAAACAGACCAAAATGGAGAAAACATAAAGAAGTAAAGTGAATAAGAGTAACATGAGAGAGACTGACAAAACATGGAGATGTTGCATTACCTTCAAACAATGCATTATTTACCCAAGATGTTCATAGTTAATGTTTTATTTCAAAGAAAGGGAAACAATTTCAGGAATGAGAATACTCAGCTGATGCCTGTAAACAGCCTTAAGTCTACCCTGCAGTGACACCTTGAGGGGAAAACATTAAAAATAAATAACCAGAATGTGCATTTCAAATCAATGCTGAAGAAACAGGAAGAACAAGGCTACCTGGATGGACAGCTGCCTGGTTTCCTGGAGCAGCTCATCACAATGGAGGCCTTGATGGTGCCACTCCTGACAAACAGCTTCCAGTTAAGCTGTACTACCTCTCAACTTCTCTTGTACACATCACATATTTCTAGTCTCACTTGCCTTTCCCTTTTTCCTCTTCTCCAGAGGAGAAAAATTATCTCTTGATTTTCAAAATAGATCAACATTTGGTTTTGACATTACTTCTGCAACTAAAAATTATCTCACACAAAAAAAAACCTGGGGCTTTTTTCAGAAGAGGCCATTTTCAAAAGAGACCATTTCTTATTTCTTGTGTCATAGAATAAATTGCTTAGCCTCCTGGAGAGCCCCAGGCCCCAGGGTGCCCTGGAGGTGGCTTCCCTGTGGGAGTCTGGTCTGGCCTGGAAGGTTTGGTTGTGGGGTCAGCATGGTGGTTGCACCCATAGGGGAGCTAATTTGTTCTGGCCCCTCTCCCAGTCACCAGCCTTTTCTTTTTGTTGCATGCTCAAGACTGGTTGTAAATACAAGCCCTTACAGAAGCTTTCTGTAGACATGACCCAAGAATGGCAACAGAGATGTGCTTCTGGAAATGGCCTCCACTTAGGGCTGTGTGCCTCACCCCTGCTGAGTACAGAGGCAAATTGTTTGGGGAAATGTTCCCTGTTTTAGCAAAGTACAGTGGCCAGTGATCTCAGGTGTCTGAGAGATTGTTGCTTATGAGCTGCAAATGATCACTGCTCTTTCCAAAGGGCATCCATATAGAAATGAATACTGGTATAAGACTTCCACAGGTGTGAGCTGCACCTCTGTGCTGTGTGGTCAAATAGCTGGTCAGCACTTGAAACACTTTATAACACCTCCAGTAGGGCTTTGGTCCAGTGAAGTTCAACAAGGGCATGTGCAGGGTTCTGCTCCCAAGGAGGTTCTGCAACCCCAGGTACCAGCACAGGCTGGGGGCCAACCTGCTGGAAAGCAGCTCTGCAGAGAAGGACCTGGGAGTCTTGGCGGACTGTCCATGAGCCAGCAGCGTGTCCATGGGGCCAAGAAAGGCAGTGGAATCTTGGGTGAGCATTTGGAATCATGAAGAGCATTTGTAGCAGGTCATAGGAGCTGACCCTGCCCCTCTGCTCAGCCCTGGTGAGAATCACCTGGAGTGATGCATCCAGTTCTGGGCTCCTCAGTACAGACACTGAGCTCCTGGAGTGGGTTCAATAGTGGGCAGTAAAGATAATTAAAGGACAGGAACATCTCTCTTTCAAGGACAGGTCGAGGTAGCTGAGCCTGTTCAGCCACTGCAAGAGATGACTGTGCTGATGTCGNGAGATGACTGTGCTGGTGTCGAGCAATAGGACAAGAGGCAATGGGCAAAACCTGATGCACAGGAAGTTTAATCTGAACATGAGCAAGAACTTTTCAATGTGCAGGTGATTGAGCACTGGAACAGGTTGCCTGTAGCTGGTGTGGAGTCTCCCTCAATGGAGATATTCAGGAGCCTTCTGGATGCAATCCTCTGCTGTGTTCTCTGGGATGACCCTGATTGAGCAGGGAGGAGCTGCTGTGGTCCCTGCCAACCTGACCATTCAGTGATTCTGTTTCAGAGACCAGGTGACATGGGAGGGTTTGTGTAGCTTGCAGGCTCGATGTTTTGTGAGTAAACACAGTTGGTTTGAGTTCAGCTTTAGGGAATGGGGAGAGGGAATGCTTTCGTAATGCCTCTGACATGTACAAAGCAAGAGATAACTCTGTGTGCTTTTGCTAGGGAGATAAAGGGCACAGGCACAAAAAATTTGTACATTGGTTGTTACGTGCCCTGGCATACTAATATGAATTAATTTTAATTTCTAATCAGTATGTTTAATTTGTAAAGCCTTAGAAAATACAATTGATGTCATTTGGGAAGGGCACATGCAAAGAAAATGAGAGGTTTTGAGTACAAAATTCATTTTAACCCTGCCTGTGGAGCTGCTCCTAACCTTCATAATTAAACTATCTCAAATGTCAAAACAAAAAAAACCCTTAAAATATATTTAAACTGAAGGTTTGTGAGTTCAGTCAAATAACATAGTCAATACACTGTTTGCTGCTGCACATATGAAATTCTACAAATTAAATTATATTCGAGACAGATGATGTCACCACAGCAGTCATGTGTCCTGTATGCGCTGGCACTGGGGAAATGGGAAATATTTTTTCTAGTCATTGCAAGATTAGTCTCAATTACCTTGAAATTAAGCTACTGGCAATTTCATCAACAACAAAAATGTCAGTCTCTTCTTTGTTTGCCCTTACAAACTGCATCAAGTGGGTCCGTATGGAGTTAATCAATTATCATAGACCATTATGGGATTCAGCAGGTCAACATGTTGCTGACAGCCTTCTCTAAGAAATTCCACAGGTGTGGAACAAGAACATCAGGCACTGTTCCTGCCTTTTGCACGCCAGTATCCTCCACTGGTCAGGAAATCATGCCCCAGAGATAATGAAAGTAGGGTATTTGATCTCATCCCAAAATACCCACCCCTTGGCACCAGTGATGCACAAGCTCCATCAGAGGCATCTCATGTAGAGCAATGTTTATTAGGTGTGAACATGACTATACTAAGAATACCTTGGGAAACAGATATGCCATTCCACCTTGGTGAGACTCCTGGACCAAGCTTATCAGAGCCCAGCTCACCGCACACAGAGCCAGCCATGGGTTGCTGGCACATGGTCCCTACAGCTGGGCAAAACACCACAAGCATAACCCACCTGTATCCAGCCTGCACGGGAGGCAGCAGGTTTATTAAACCTGGCAGATGTGTATACTTGGATGGAAATCAGTTGTACAAAACTTGGTGTAGGCTACGATGGAGGGGGAGGTGATATTTCTCTACAAACATCTGCAAGGAAGTCAATATTACCTGTTCACAGCCTTTTCCTTACACACTTCATTCACCCATTCTCTCATTCCACATATGTACAAGTAACAAGATGTCTGACTTGGACCACTTGTGTATGACACCAAAGACAACACTAGCTGCCAAGTCCTCCATTTATCTCTGGAGTTCTTCTTGAGGGCCACAAAATCTCATTTTGGACAGATGTCTTATCTGCTAGGAACTATCATCTCTTATGGAGCAGTCTCTAGTGTGAGCATGTTAATTTCAGGTCTTTAAACCTTAGGCCAGGTTACTGCTCTTTGTGTCATTTTTCTCGTTTGGGAAATTTTCCTTATGTGCTAATGGGAAAAAGCACATATGCAATGTTACATAGGATCTGTTGCCCTGTTGATGCCACTCTCCTGTGGGTCTGCTGGGGAGTCAGCTGGGCNCCCTTACAAACTGCATCAAGTGGGTCCGTATGGAGTTAATCAATTATCATAGACCATTATGGGATTCAGCAGGTCAACATGTTGCTGACAGCCTTCTCTAAGAAATTCCACAGGTGTGGAACAAGAACATCAGGCACTGTTCCTGCCTTTTGCACGCCAGTATCCTCCACTGGTCAGGAAATCATGCCCCAGAGATAATGAAAGTAGGGTATTTGATCTCATCCCAAAATACCCACCCCTTGGCACCAGTGATGCACAAGCTCCATCAGAGGCATCTCATGTAGAGCAATGTTTATTAGGTGTGAACATGACTATACTAAGAATACCTTGGGAAACAGACATGCCATTCCACCTTGGTGAGACTCCTGGACCAAGCTTATCAGAGCCCAGCTCACCGCACACAGAGCCAGCCATGGGTTGCTGGCACATGGTCCCTACAGCTGGGCAAAACACCACAAGCATAACCCACCTGTATCCAGCCTGCACGGGAGGCAGCAGGTTTATTAAACCTGGCAGATGTGTATACTTGGATGGAAATCAGTTGTACAAAACTTGGTGTAGGCTACGATGGAGGGGGAGGTGATATTTCTCTACAAACATCTGCAAGGAAGTCAATATTACCTGTTCACAGCCTTTTCCTTACACACTTCATTCACCCATTCTCTCATTCCACATATGTACAAGTAACAAGATGTCTGACTTGGACCACTTGTGTATGACACCAAAGACAACACTAGCTGCCAAGTCCTCCATTTATCTCTGGAGTTCTTCTTGAGGGCCACAAAATCTCATTTTGGACAGATGTCTTATCTGCTAGGAACTATCATCTCTTATGGAGCAGTCTCTAGTGTGAGCATGTTAATTTCAGGTCTTTAAACCTTAGGCCAGGTTACTGCTCTTTGTGTCATTTTTCTCGTTTGGGAAATTTTCCTTATGTGCTAATGGGAAAAAGCACATATGCAATGTTACATAGGATCTGTTGCCCTGCTGATGCCAGTGGTGGGGTCTTTCAGTGTAGGTCTTCTGGGCTTGGTGTAACCACCCTTGTTTCCATTTTACTGCTGGGAATTGTGTTTTTTGAGGGGAGTACGTATGCATTTAACCCTTTGTTCTGCCAGTTCTTCTGGTGCTCAATCATACTCTGTTCCTGCCAATCTTCACATTTCTATCATAAATGTCCCCACCCTATGGGCTGTCCCAGGCTTCAGGCAGACTCCCTAACTGAGATGAGGCACAATGCAAGCACAGAGGTGACTGGTACAGCTGTATACCTGACTCCCAGTTTGCCTAAATGATCCAGGAAACACTATCTGCTGGCATGGCAGCAGGTGGTCTGCCCTGGCCCTGTGCAAGCTCTTTGACAGCTGATGTGGAGAAGGACTTTGTATTGAAAGAAATTTGAAGATGCTCACAGATTTTTGGAGCTATTCTGAGCCTTAGTAATGGGGATCTGTGCAGAGCAGCCTGCTTGTTCCCTCTGAATGGTGGGAATGCTCTGGTTCCCTCTGCTCCCCTCATGGCTGAGCAGAGACAGCTGGGCTGTTTCTCAAGCAGCTCCCTCACTGCTGGAAGCAGCTGGCCCTGGGAACCTCACATCTACTCCTGATCCTGCAAACCCACGTGGCCAAATGCACATGGCCCTGGTGGGCCCTTTCTGTTCATTTGTATGGCTTGCCTGGGGTCAGCTCTCTGTCTCTGTGACTCACTTGGGCTGAGTGCCAGTGAAACTCTTCAACTTGAGAAAGAGGGTTGAATGATAGCAAGAACATGCTTTGGTTTAGTTTGGTTTGGTTTGAAGAAAGAAAAGATATGTTTCTTTATCACCCTGTATTTCTGTCCAATTGCCTTTATGCACTGCATGGTACCCTATAAACACATAAAACTTTAACATCTGTGGTGCCTTCAGCACTGTAACACAGTTTTACTAACTGAAAATTGTCATTGTACAACTCAGATCTGTATTATTGCATGAATAGAGTTCCAGCCTTCAGAAACTATCATTTACAGATTTCTTTTGAGTAAAGACTCCTGGGTAGGCCTTTTAAAAAAGGGTGAAAATAGCTTTGAATTGAACAAATTGCAACAAATAGTGGCTAGTTGTATGGATGCCAGTCTGTGCCACAGGGAAGGTAGATATTACAAATGCTCTGGGATTCCACTTCATCCTTTTATAGTAGCTTTTTCTCCACCACTGCATCCTCTCCAGTAATGGTGTTAAATAGTGCATACGTAATTTTGATGTTTTATGCTGTGTTTTGCTTCTAACACTGGACTGAGACTGTGTTTCCCTCCCTACAATGAAATTCAGTTGTGGAGGTAGAAATTCTATCATTTGTTGCTGCAGCATGTGAAGAATTAGAAAATATTGTTTGGAGCACACACCACTTTTTCATTGGCCTCTCCTGACTGAATCAGATGGTCAGACACTGTCATGCCATCTGTAGTAAGCCCTGCAGGTGGGTGTGCCATGCAAAGAGATTTTGTTTGACAGCCTTTATTCATCAGATGGTTTTGCAGGCAGCTCATTACAGAATGATGAACCTGCCTGTTTCTGGTTAATTATCAACTTCACAGTCCGTTGGATGAGATCAACTCTCTTATAAGTGACTACTGACTCCTGCAAAATTTTTTTTTCTCTTTTTACCACACCATTTAAAAGTAAAGCAGCGTTTCCGAAGCCGTAATCACAATTATCTTTTAGTCTTCTATAGAGACATCTCCACTAAAAAAAAAAAAGCCAAAAAGTTGCCAATAAATACACATACAGTGTGCTGATCATCTTTGATAAATCCTTTGTTTCTCCTCTTAGCACATTCCCACTATCAAGATGAAAGGCCAAATGGTCTCTTCTTATAACTTCATAAACATCAGAGAAGGCATTCTGGGTACTAGTTTATTTTGAGAAGTTATTTGGTTTGTTTACAATCTTTACTATTCAGAGCTCAAATACATACAAAGGAGGATGAATAATTCCCTTCTTAACATCTTCCTGCGGGTCAATGCAAGAGAAATGAGTGCAGAGCAACAGGAAATTGCATCAGGATCAGTGGTACATTGAGAGAGACCAAGCAAAGAGTCAGATGCCACCAGATACAGTCCTCAAAAGCACTTCTCACACCAAGAAAGGGTCAGGGATGGTGTTTTACACCTGGAGAAGTACTGGATTTGTTGGCATCATAGCAGTCACTCTGTACAGTGAATTAAATTTGTATTCCAGGCTGGGTAAGGGCAAGCTGTCAGGCTGTGACTAGTAAAGCATCACAGAAAGCTGTGCAAGGGAGGAAAAATTGCATCACTGGTTTCACTCTTTGCACAAGGCTTGATGAAATGGGATGAAATTCTGGCAGTGCTGAAAGGTGCCAGAGCAGAGCTCTGCTGCTGTCCCCACTCCCTCAGAACCTTTTCCTGGGACACAGCAAAGCCCCTGATGCCTTCCTGCTCTTCAGGGGCCACAGCCTGCCTCCCCACCCTGCGGGACACACCGTGCCAGGCAGGTGGCTCCGAGCCCTGGGCTGCAGAGTCCCTCCTCCCTTGGGGCTGAGACCCACACCATGCACCCCCAGGGACCAGTCCCAATGGGGGGCTTGGCTCCCTGCAGGAGCATCCTGCCAGCACTGCACAAACACTGCTCCCCATGAATGCAGCTGAACCCATGGGGCTGATCCCTGCAGGAAATGCTCTTAGCTGGTATTCAATAGAGGAAAATTTGGTTTAAAAAATGCAGGTTTGGGAATGCAGTAGCCTGCAAGGGAGCTCCTGATATGAAATTGTAACTGACAAAACAAAGCATTTTCTCTCAACAAAATGGGTTCTGTCTTCATGTTACATCTCCAAACAGAATGACACAACAGTGAAGGAAACACATCTTTGAGAAACACAAATATAGTTAAGGAATACACAAATGAAAATACCATGCTCTTCCATAACAGAATTCTGGGAGGATTTTCAGAAAGGGCAAAATGTCGCCTATGTAGGAGGTAAAACAAATGTCCCATGTTATCCAGCTGATTCTCCTTTCTGTCTATTGCAACACATCAAGAGGCATCTTGGGAAATGCTTATACATGCTATGTATAAAAACGACAGTTAAAATGGACTCAGACCATTTTCTTTGGGAAAATGCATCCCAAGAACATTAAAGGATGTTTCACAACTGTATGGTGTTCTAATGAGGAGATAGGAAATTGATTTAATCACAGCAAGTGTTGATTTTATAACAAAGTTCTCTAAGCACAAAGATAAATTATTATAAAAAGATAGATTATCTGTCTTTAGAAATTATTCCAGCAGCCAGTTTGTTTCACGTAATGCAGTAGCTTAAGTGATCAAGTGCAATTCCTGCTGTGATCACTGGGTGGCATTTGGAGGTATTGGAAGAGTTCAATTTTGGATGGTAAATGAAATGGAGTATTTTATATAGAGTAATGAAATGTAAGCAGCAGATCAGTGACAGAAATAAGAATGCCGGTGAGTGCTAGATATAGGTTCATAAAAATTCTAGAATAAATATACATATGTCATTAAAATACTTAAAGATTACTGTAAGGTGCTTGATGATAAGAGTGTTATTAAGGTTAATCTCAGGATAAGCCTGTTATTGAGAGAATAGTGACTATTAGTCTTGTGGCTGTGTCCCAGGCATCATCTCACTGGTCAGGTGGGATCCAGGTACATTGCTCACCCTGCTCATAGGTTCATATAAATCATGGAAAAGCAAACTACTTCTGGGCTCCCATGCTGACCCCAGGGAGCCCTGGGTGCACCAGGATGGCCCCATACAGACACAGTTGCAGAGGCCACATCATGCTGCTTCTGTACAGG
>VZUA01075252.1:801-11082 GCA_013401035.1 Horornis vulcanius | reverse complement strand
TTTTTTTTTTTATTCAGGTCTGAATAACAAAGTCTCTGGGTCGTTTCCAGCCTGGCAGCAGCTGGAAAGATGGGGGTGTCCAGGCCTGTTGTGTGTCCTGGTCCTCTGTGTGCAAACAGATGAATAAATGCACAGTTTTTACTCTGGGCTGCCTGTAAAGGTATTCTCAAACTGGGATCTGCTCCTTAATTTAGTAAATCTTTTTTGGTAGCTATCACTGTAGGCAAGAAACTGAGACTGATAGAGAAAAACAAGGATTTTTATGAATCAGATTGTGTTCAGGGGCAAAACAATCAAAATAACTCACAGCACAAGCCTGATACTCTGTTACGAAGCTCAAGGCACTTCCACAGATATAAATAAACCAGCAGTGTAGCACCCAGCCACCATCACTTGAGCAGTGTGGAACTATTTATCCGTGCAGGAGCGCTGTTTCTGCCACCACATCCCCTGGAGCATTGCCTCTGGCCGAGACGTGCCCCCACAGCTGCAGCCAGAGCCACCTCCAGGGGCTGGGGACACGCAGGGGGACACAGAGCATCCCCAGGGCCACTGGTTGCAAACCACGGGGAGACTCCCAGAGAGCAGAGAATTCTTTGAAAAGGTTGTCTTTAAGATTCTCTGTGCAATTTTAAGGAAGATATCCACTGAGCATAGACCAAAACAACCTCAATGGCATCATCTCATATTTTATGTATTCCCAAAGGCCAGCTGCAGACATATGTGCTTTTACTGATTGATAACTCAGTCCACCAATGATTATTAATCAGCAGACATGCTGTAGGCTAAAAGTAAATAAATGCCAAAGAGAGATTTAAACACTTTTTTTTTCCTCCAAGAGTATTTGAAGGGCCATATTTTGCCAATTTCAAGTAATATACTGAAATCATTTTTGCTTCTGGAAATAATATTTCATTTTTCAGGTAACAAATGAACATTATTCTTTTTTTAGTGATAAAATCTTTTTTTTTTTTTAAGATAATACAAATTCAACTCTAATTTTTGTCTTCCATAAAACACAATTTTGCAAATGATTGTGTAATGGCAGGATGTTAAAAATAAGAAGCTCAGCACAGTTTACTGAGGTAAGGTTTGCTCCAACTCAGAACAGAGTGGGAAGGCATTCCAGCACAAAGGTGAAGTAAATCAATACACATCACCTGCAATAAAAATTAGAAATCTACAGTGATAAGGGAAGAGTAAACCCTGTTTAAATGAATAGGAAACTACTGAGATTTTTTTTTAGCAAGTAATCTGAGGTAACAATGTTGTTTAGAACCAACAGATGCCTTTGAAGCACTTTATCAGGATCAGCTATCTTGTAGAATCTTCTTAAGTAAAATAAGAGATTATGTACCAACATCACTATCTACAGATAGAGTAGATAGTGTACAAAGAATGCTGTAACGCAAGGAAGCTGATTCCCAAATTGCAGTCTCACAAACCATCAAAATCACCTCAGGGTACCCTACAGCTAGCTTGCTTGTGGCCTAATGTTTCTGTTCTTCATCTTTCAGACTCATAAAATAGCTTATGTAGCTTAAGTACATTCATCATTCCAGCATCACGTCTTCACTTAACACCACCTGTCACAAGGATGATGGTGGTTTTTGAGTAGAAGGGTAATGGACAAACAACTCCTTATGTTTTGTTGGCATATTTAAAAAAAAATTGGTAATTCCTTCTGCAGATATTTTTCTGAATATCTGTAAGCACTATTTAACTTTCAAGTTACTCTTTGTGTCTCTAAAATTTCATGATAGAAGTTGGAAACATGAACTCCTAAGCGTGTCTTTATTCCTTTGTTATGATATTAAAAGAACTTGGACCTAGAATGGAAAAAGACCCCATACAGTATTTCTACTACAACCTGAAGAAGAAATGGTGTTTCATTGCTCTGAAATTAAATCTAACTTCAATGAATTCTCAGACTTCACAACTGAAATCTGATTTTGATTTCTAGCACACCTTCAGCATTCAAAGCACGGGTATTTTAGTAGTCATTCAGTCAATCCTCAAAACGTGCAGTTTGCCATAAAGATATACAGCCTGAAATATCATTATCAATGACTACAACAAGCTGTATGGTGTTACCTTGTTGAATATGGGCACATTATTGGCCAGCTTTATACTGCAAACAATTTCAAATAAAATTGAAGCATCACATCTGTTGCCAGTGTAAATATAAAATAAGTAGGAGCAGAGACTCAAATAAACAGTGACTAACTGCAGAATAAATGTAAGTCTGAATTTATTGCTCTATTTAGAATTTATTAGTTCTCTGCCTTTACTACTTCAGAAAGGCATCCAAGACGTGCCTACTAAAAAATTACACTAATGGCTGATAAAAGCCTGGGCAAAGGAGTAGAGTACTTGTAAATCTAGATCTGTGAAACCCACTAACTCCCCTGGTAAAACAACAACAAAAAAAAACCAGGTTCTGAATCATGACAAGGGTGTGCAGTTCTAAGGAAGCCTCACCATTGTCTTGGATGGGGTTTAAGCTAAAACTCTTTAAGAGTTTTGTAAGAGGTACAAAAATGAGTTCAGGATGGGGGAAAGCGAGGCAGTGGAGAACAGGAGACATTGCACTGGATTCCAAGTGATGCCTTAAGTTTTAACTTTCATGTTTTTCAGATTCTGTGCTGCCTAGGGATGTAGTTCTGAGCCTCATATTAAGTGTTAGTAAGCTCTCTTCACAGACAAAACAAATCCTTTTCCTTCTGCAGACCAAGGACAATGGTTAGAAGTTTTCAGACCCAAAAGCATAAACAACAGTGGAGTGAGGAGAGAAAACAAGATAGAACTTCATAATCCAAAACTGTAATTGGACAATTAAACCCCAATATGCAAATAGACCAAAACTTATAAAAGTGTAAGACCTCATAACCAGTATGCCATTTTGTGACCATTTTGGGTCTATCTTGGATGTAACCCTGATCAGGCTCTTGTACTGTCCATGGTGCATCCTAAAGGTCTTTTAAGAAATATCTACTTTATTCTCTTAGAACTGTCTAGTCTCCGTTCCAGATCAGCCTTCCTAAGGCATCACAAAAGGTTTAAAAATTGACACGCAGAGGTGAAAAGGCAGATAGAGCTGTATGCCAACACCTCCCAGTCAAATGAAAACAAAATACTGAAAAGTCAAAGATTCTGTGATTTTTAGAAGAGAAGATTCTAATTTTTTTAGGTGTACAGCTGCAATGCTGGCATGGGGATGCATGGGGTAAGCTGAAACATCTGTGTTTCTGAAGGTTTGAGGGCTAGTACTAGGCAAGATGCTGGCTCATGAATGGCACACAGCAGTGTGAGAAGGGAGTTCCCCATGGATGAGCTGTGTCACTGGGTTGACTTAACATGTATGAGAGGGTTGATATGCAACAAATTCTTAGTATCTTTAAAAAAAAGGCATTTCAGATGGTGTTAAGGGAATCATTACTACAACCTCAGGCTATCCAGTCACTCAAATCATTCAAATCCTGGATCAGTCATACTGTTAATGTGCTACTGTTTCAGACATGCTACTAATTTATAGAAGATTAATGTGGATTGTTGAAAAAATCAATTCACTTCAAATGTTTTCAACAGCCAGTAGGAAAGAATATTATTGCAGAAAGAATCGATATCAACATGACAGGGCTCCTCTTCTCTTTATTTTCTTTTAGATTATAACATGCCAAATTATTGAGAAAATACACCGGTTTGCACAAATTCCTACCTCTTTGGTGGGAAAATAGAGGAGGGATTGATTCTTTCCCCAATCATTTTCATAGTTTTTTTTTTTTTAAGATTATACACTTAATGTTATTTCACTTGATTACTTAGTTATAACTGCACAAGACAATATATTCATCTTTGGGGAAAATGCAATAAGCAAGGATCATTTATTCAACCTATTTGATTATTTCTGCCAAGTCTACTTCATTATCCCAGTCCTACAAAATATAAGGGAAAGTTTTAAAATTAGCTATTTCTTTCTGAAGTAAAACACCCCAGTACTATTGTGGATTTTACACACTGGGTCACATGCATCTGTCTATAAATATTCAGAGCACATTTTGAAAAACTGAGCTTCTTTGAAATGAAAAACATTGGAAATTCTTTCCAGAAAATTACTAAAAGCTGATCTGTAGCTAAAAAATATCACATTTATTGGCAAGGTGGTGTGTGCTATTGATGTACTTTGCATTGGAATAGTTCACTTCTGCAAAGTAAGTGAACAAATGAGATAGTACCTTAGGAACATTTTTTTTTTCATTCCTGCATTTACACAGGTACTCTGTCCAAGTGGCTGGTAAATTATGGAGTAAACTGAAATTATAAAATTCTTGAGTGTTTTAGTAAAACTATCACAACACAAACACCCTTTCTTAGAACTAAATTGGAATCATGTACTTTGAAGACAGGGATATCATTAGGGATAAACAATCAGCATTAGGTGATCAGTGATTATTCCCCACTGGAATGTGTAATTTCAGCTCTGTTCCTGCTGAGGTCACAATTGCTGTTCTCCACAGTGTGGTGGCTGTATTCACCTTCCTGCCATTGATTCACAGACAGCCTTTGGATGGGACAGTGAAAGGAGAGCCCACTCCTATGTACAACAGGACAGCTACTCTGACTCTCCAGCTTGGAGAAGAATTCTTTATCTAATGAATGTGATCACAAATGAGAATTAATTCTCGTGGACAATGCATATTCTAAGAAAGGTCATGGGATCTTCAAATCCAAAAGCTGCTCTCCTGGACTATTTTACCTCATGCTGACAAACAAACTAAAGCTGTTAAACTGGGAAGATTGCTGAACTGGCCTGACTGTCTTGTATTATTTCTCCTTACAGCTGTGTTGAAAAATACATGTAACTCCAACGTAACACCATTTTCTTTGCTTTCTCTGATGTAACTATCTTATTATGCAGCTGATTTGGGGTGATTAAAACAGCTGGTATATTATCTGCATTCAGACACATCTGGATGATTTGATATTGAGAAAGTTTCATACTACTTTAAAAAAAATGGAGATCCTGATAAAACCCCCAGAAATTCACTCCTTTCAGGAAGCTTTTCTATTAACAACTCATATCAAATAGAGTTTAAAAATTCTAGCAGTGTACTAGCCCATCCAACGAGTGCTGAATTTTCCTAAGTGAGGTTGAGAAAAGGCAAAATTAAAACAAAAGCTTAAAACATTGTAGGCAGCATTAAAATCTATTACCAACAAGTAAAGTAGAAGTGCAAATGAGCTTTAACTTCAGAAATCTTATGAAACACAAAAAAACCTTTGCAGCTTATCAGCAGAAACAGTCATGAAGAGCTGGTAGAAAGCTCGGGTCAGGGCTGTGGAGAGGAAATGCTTTTTTCTGTGTTGCATAATTACCTGCAGCACTTGAAAATTTCATCCAGTTTGTTCATGACTTTTATCTGCAGATTCTATGATTCAGTAGTTTGGAAAAGAACAAATACCTGTTTCCTACAGGACAAAGCACAGCAAAGCAGTGGGCTTTTTGTTTGTTTGTGTAGTTTTTTTTGTTTTGGTTTTGTTGTTGGGTTTTTGTTGTTGTTGTTGTTGTTGGGTTTGTTGGGTTTTTTTTTTCATTTTAGAAGTGATTGTGGTTTTGGTTTTCACTATTTGATCAATGAAGCGAGGAGAAGAGAGAAGCATGAGAATACAGTCAGCAGAGCCTGTGCAGAGGGAATAGTACAAACCTGACAGAAAAAGCAGACTCCCACTATCCATGCATTTTGGAAGTTTTTGGCAGCTTCTGCATTTCTCCTCATGCTTGAGAACATTTCAAAGGCAGGATTACAAAAGAAGACATGACAGGTTCAGTTCGAACCTCAACCTGGGGCTCCGGGGAGAGGGCAGGGGCAGGTACAGAGGCAGCGCACGCTGTTTTGAAGGGCTTCAGAAGCCTTCCCTTTCTCCCTCTCCGCGCAGGTAAGGATCACAGCCCGGCACACGAGCCACCGCCTCTCCAGTTAGACAATAAGGAGGAGGATTAGTTAACCTGAGACTGCTTTACCAACCTGTGCCTCTGACCTAAATACCACAGTTAAGCACCAGGGGTTTGTGAATGGAGGACTCAGGCAGGAACTGGAGTGATACCAAGCCGGCGCTGGGCAGCCTTTGCTCTAACCAAGCACTTTACAAACACGCAGCTGCCGTCTCGCACCTATGAATTATGGACGCATTCACGGGATAGGTTTGTCAAATACCACAAACATGAGTCACAGAAAAGACCTAAGTAGTATCACCTTAAAGCAATAATTAACATGACTAAACAGCCCCATCAACCTACACTTTTGCTTTTTTCCTGGGAGGATTTTCTTGGCTAGAAATTCCTGCTACATAATGATGTTCACCGTGTCCTTACCCAATGGCATGCCTAGAGTGCAGAAAAGAAAATACTGAAAAAAACCCCGCAACCAAACCCCAAAATAAACAAGACTTTGCAATAACTAAAAGCTCAAATTTACAACTACTTGAGATTTTTAAATTGTTGCATTGATTTTTATTTTCTTTTCACTGTTTAAAACTTCATTTCTCCCATGGAAGCAGAGAAGGGAGGAGAAGAAAACTACCACTGTTTGAATACTCCTTTTTCTAAGCCTATCATCTTTGTTAATAGCCTCTAATGAATAATTCACTCAGGGATAAACATGCTACCATTATTATTTTGTCAGCAGAGTCAGTATGATTCAGAGAGGAGCAGTCATATGACTGTCACACTTCCCAAATTGTGAAAATATGTGGGAAAACAAAAATTAGCAGCTGAGAGAGGAGGCTTAACTTTTACTACTGTGAACAACTGAGCAGCCTGTGGCTGATTTGAAATACATACACACACAAACTTACAAAGGAAATATTACTGTCCAACAGAAACCACTCCAGAGCAGACAGGTTTCTTTTCCCTTAGAGGCCTTAGAACGAAAGAGAAAAATCTCTGTGAGTTAATCAATTTATTCCACCAACTTGGCCAGAAAAAGCAGAGTTCTTTGACACACAATCCCTCTTCTTAGGGTCTTAAATCATATTGATTTTAAAAGTGCTAAGATTGTAAGAGTGCATCCAGGCATGACAGCCCATACTTCCTATGTCAGACTTCCCTTTTGTACACCTGTCTTTTGAAACGTGTGATAAAAGAGTCATTGCAAAGTAAATATCTGCACACAGAACACTGCCACGGCCAGAAGAGTGGAACCATTCCTATAGATACCTGTCAGAAACCACTGACATCTGCTGGTTTCCAGAAAACAGGACTATTGAGGTCAAGACAAGACCTAATTTTACTGCCTTATCAAAGGCCCCTTTGTGTGAGTTTATGTGACAGGGTTCTCCAGCTCAGGAGGGAGGAATGTTTACCAGCAAGCAGCAGGCTGAGGAGATTATTACATGCTGAGAAGCAGCATGTGAAAGTCTCCCAGGACTGGTAAGCTCTGGAGACCAGTTGTTCTGTTAAATCCACCAGAACTGATAAATTCAGAATACTAGGAGCCTGCTGGCTGTGTACAAAGGCACTACACACATTAGGATCAACCATGGTTTGCATTAACTTGGATCACGCACAAACAGGTTGTGGTTGCTACATGCAAACAAAAAACCCTACAGGATTACACATACACACCTGATGAAGCAAAGAGCTCTTCAAAGGACTTTGTAACTTTCCTAGGAGCCAGAGGTCCCATGGTGGGGACTGATCTCCCACTGTAACACTCATAACTACTCCTACAGAGTAGTCAAGTGTTAGACTTAAGTGAATGTGTGGTGTAGTTATCTGCTATCAGTAACAGCTTTAGTAGCAAAAAGCCTTCTGCTCCTTGGGATGTGTATGTTTCCTAACTTGATCTACTACCATGGAAAGAGGAATTTAATTACAGAATCAAACATCCAACTATTTTATCAGTTATTTCTTGACAATACAAATTCCCCCATAACCAGGACTGTTGCTGCCACTGATTTAATTTCTCAAGTGACTCGTTCAAAAAAAGTATTTGCAAAACCCACTTTATACAAGATCTCACTTCCAAGACTTTCTTGATGGTCCAGAAAATGGGACTCCAACAGTTCATGACAGAAACATGGTTAGCCAACTTAAACATTTTTCTAGTCCATGCAATTTAGACTTCTCATTTGAACACCAGCATGTGCAGACATTAATCATCATGGGACCAAATAAGTACGTTAACACCTTTGGTTGCTTTTACTTCTGAAAGGCACGTTTAGTTAAGGAAATACCTCTAAACAAAATGCCTGCTGCTGCCACTTGAAGATAAGGTTCTAGAGAGCCTGAATTCTTGTTAATGTCTGTTCCATTTTTCCCTTATTCCTGGCCAAAAAGCACACATGCCAGCAGAAACCTTTCAAGTATTTCCAGGAGACATTTAGATTTTGGCACATAAAAGTACAGCACATGCAGTACACCTAGCAATTGCATCACTGCCACTGAAAGTTGTACCATGCTGTTATGCATTACTAGCTAGTTGAAGAACTGCTCCCAGGAATCTTAGAGCTGTTAGGAAAGTGTTTAATGATCTCATCGGACGATTTACAAAATAAGCATTCATGCCNACATCGCAGTGATTTCACTGTTTGGTTCTTTAAAGTAAACTCCATGGAATTAGAAACTGGCAACATTTGTGCTTAGCAGCTTCTCTGCATTTGCCTCGCTCTGTTACTTCAACAAATGGATGTGAACACAAATGGAAGTTCCTCTTTAAAGACAGACAGACAATAATGGTTAGTTACAACACCAGAGCAGGCTGCTATATGGTAACAAAAAATCAACTGCTGGAGTGTTTACATTGCTTTGCAAAATCTCCTTCAAGTGCCCTGAACTGAACACTAGCTTTGTTGCTCTGAAGGTTTCTGCTCCAATGGCTTAGCAAGGCCTTGCCCTTAGTTGCAAGCTACAGGATTGCATCTTGAGACTTTTTGCTTCATTTAAGTGTTTATAATCAGGAACTTCTGGAAATTCCAGTGACAACTGACTGCCAACTCCTAACAATGGGTTCTTACGCTTTGACTATTACCTGACTGTGGCTTAACAAAGAAAGAATTGTAAAAAACCCTCAACTTCCTCATCCAGTAAATACTGAGATTCTAACACCCATGACATTTTAAGATATTCTTGACATCTTAATGGAAGATTTCCCTTTTCTGTATCTAAAAAGGAGTAATTTAATACTTTTAGTATCTCAAGAGGGAAGCGATAGCACTAGGCTGGGTTAAGGTTACAAAGCACAGTTCTCTCATTTACTGTTTTTCTAGGCAGTGCTTAGCAATTTTATGTGCATCTGCTCACTTCTGTTGCCAGAATGAGAAGATGCCTTGGACTGAAAAACATCACCACTTACTGCTTCTAGAGGACATACATACAAAAGTTGAACTTTCTGATGAGACAAAAAGAATTATTCTGAAACATCAGTATTCCTTTGAGTCAATAAATATCTTCCGCTTTTCCTGCCAGACTTTTATTGTCAGAGAGAGATCATGCTGGAGATGTAAACTATTTACTGTGTGCAAAGAAAATGAAAAGCAAAACTCTGACAACTTCAGAAAAATGGTGACAAGCCATAAGAACGTTTTACTTATAAAGCAGAGATAAAAGCAAATTACTGTGATTTGGGATTTTCTAACCTTTCTGCCCCTCACGTAGCTAGTAGGAAAAATTTGATTAAAAAACTACTATCTCAGCAAGTAGTACAGGACATTCTCTTCCTAGAAGCATAATCAGGATCTTCCTCAAGCCAGTGAAAGGAGGAATAATAATAGAGTTGCCCAATATTATTTAAACTACCACGGAGCCACAAGCATCAGCAGACAATCATCTGACTCTGGGATTGAGCAAGCCTATCTTCTGACCCTGAAGCCAGGTTAACATCCAAGGAAGAACATTTTCCTCCAGGACTTACCAGTGAGATCAACCCTACCACTAAATCGTATGGGAATGGACCTCTCAGACCTGAAGCAGCTTTATTATGCAGTGAATCTTCATGAGTCCTTGAAATTTGGTTAAGAGGTCTGACCTGTTTCTCCACCTCCAATAAATACTCCATAAATTTGAGGGTGGACTCCAGAAGATAGGTAGAGAGTTTTGTTCCTCAAGTGGTATCACTGGAAGTTATTTAAAAGGTTTGACATATCATGAAGATTAACTGCCTCTTCTTTGAATTTGTCAAACTCTATACTCAAATTATGAATTACAATTGGTTGCATAACTTAGACCCTTTATATACCTGCTTTAAGATTTGTAAAAAAGGCTTACATTTTACATGTGTGAAC
>VZUA01075247.1:1739-13119 GCA_013401035.1 Horornis vulcanius | reverse complement strand
TTTTTTTTTTTTTTTTTTTTTTTGCATATCTTGTTAACTACCCCATAGATTTAAGTTGCTGAAAATTCTTAATGCCATTTTGATGCTATGAAACACATTAGCACTGGTGTTTTCTCTGGATGGCTCCTTTAATCCTTTCCTAGTGGCCCTTCAGTTTTATTTTTCTAAAGAAGTTTACAGCTTATTCAGAATCATGCTGCTCTTTTAATCTCTTGCTGAACCTGCTGTTCTCTTTGTGATAACTATGTTATGTCTTGAGCTACATTAAGATGACTTGGAAATTGAGAAACAGGATTAAATCTTTGTTGTTAATCGTTATGACTGTAACAAAGCCTAATGGGAAATTGGAAGGGATTCAGAGAAGAGTGAAAATTATTAAGGTGCTTGGGTAGTACATATTTAATTACCTTCAGAAGGCAGCAGCTTACTAATGTGGGTGTAACCAGTGTTACCCAACCTTAGACACGAATCCGAGGAATATGGGGTCAGACTCACAGTAATGGGAGATCGTCTTTTACTGTTAAAAAAACTGTAATGGGATAAAAGGATGAAATTTGTTTGTACTAAATACCAGGAAGTATTTTAAAACTTTAAATCTGATGTTATGAGCAGATGATGTCACCTAGGAAATAGTTTGAAGATAGAAGTGGATGGCTGTTGTCAGCTGCCCACCCAGGCTGCAGCCTGTCCCTAAGGCACTCTCAAGAAAGGCATGGCCCAAGCAGCTCCTGGACTTTGTGACCTGCTCTGCTGCACAGCTGGTATCCCACTGCTGGAAATCAGCCCTCGTGTTCACTGTAAGGTGCTGCACATACTGGCTGCACCTGTGCAAGTTCCTCTTAATGTCTGGTTGCATAACTGCCTGTAAACCCACAGAGCTGGGATTTTTCTGTGGCTCCTAAAAAAGCTGGGCTACACAACCCAGCAGAGTTTAAAGCTCAAACATTTTACCCACCTTTGAAAATCTCAGCCAAAATGACCAGTTTGGTTTCTGCAGAAACAGCCCCTCTCACCAATGTGTGTAACAGCTAGAGATTCATCAGGCCTTAAGCTACAACACTACAACCATTCAGAACTGTTTAGGGGAAGGGAAGGAGTCTTAATTCTGGAGTTTGTTCTGCCTCTAATCTAGCAGAACTCAACTATCAAACCACACTGTGACACTCCTTCATTACACATTGGAAGAAAGTTAAATTTCAACAAATGTGAGAGGAGGGAGGGATGGGCTGTTCCCCACTAAAAACCCTGTCACGCTTTTTGCATACACTATTTTGCAATTGTTTTAAAACTATGCTGAGGGTTATGGATAAGAATGTTTTAGGCCAAATAAATATATGGGACAGAGCAATTTAGCAGTGTCATTCTCCATGCTCTCTTTTTTTTGGTTTTTGGTTTTTTTGTTTTTTTGGGTTTTTTTTTGTGCTTTGAACAGCTAAGCCCATTGCAGAGAGTATTTGACTTGGCAGTTAATCACCAAGGCAAAAGGTCACGTACAAAATCTTAGCTTCCAAGAAACACTCAGTTTAGCAGTTGCCACTAATTGACACCAAGAAAAGATCAGACCCCAAGCACTCAGGCACTCCATTTCTCCCCATCTGTCAGTCACTTAATTGCTGCCTCTTCCTCCACCTCAGGAGAGGCACTGGCCTCTGAAACTAGGGTGACCAACTTTTGAAGGGAGTCACACACACTGACCCAGACTTTTGCAAATGGCCCTTCAAAAGCTGTTCTCTGGTGCTTCTTACGGAACACATTAAAATTGTGATCTTTCTTTGCTGTCTCTAATTATAAGGCTAATCTAATTCTCACTAAATGTTAAAACAATTTTAATATTCACTCCATCAGGAGTGAAAATATGGAGTTATATTTAGCATCTAAAGATGATCTAGTGTTCACAAGGTCATGGAGTCTGGGACTGAGAAAAGCTGCCACTTCTTTAAGTTTACTCTCATGCTCCAGGGTTTATTACAATGAAGCTTCTGGTGTTTCTCAAAGAGCTTCTCTGTGGATATATTTAACCAGATCCTTGGGGAAATGTTTCTAGTGCTAAAATTAGGACTCGATGAGCCGAAAAGACAGAAGTTTCAGTGACCCTAGGTAAAAGTAAATTCAGCAAAAGTTAGTGTTCCGCCCGTTTTAGCAGTCCCTGCCTTTAGCCAACAGCACACTGCCATCGTGTGGTTCAGGCTGTCACCGGCAACTGGTGGAATGCTTTTCACAAAGCTTTCCTAGTTTTAATTTCTATTATGCTAATAAAGTAACAACTTTGTACTTTCAGGGCATTTATTGATTTTTTTTTTAAATAAAGCAATTAATGTGATTCCCTCTTCAAGCTTGAGGAGTCAAAAGCGTTCAATAACATTATTCAAAATGAACTGTATTTTGTTTGCTTTATTTTAATAGTGGGCTGTTACTAATGCAGACCACTGCCATCCTTCCATTTCCTTCAATTGATCCAAAATTTGTGTGTTATTTAAGTAATTACATTTTTTTATACAAGTGTCTTCACGCACATAACTTTACTGATCTGTTCAGTTGCTACTCTAAACTGAGAAAGAACAAATGGCTTTCTAGTCATTCCCTCAATCAATTTGGATCAGTCTTCTAATAATAGCTTGCCACTTCTCTCACAATTTATATTCGTGCCTGGTTTTACTCCATCCTAGATGCAGAATCCAGCATTTGGGATTATCGAATTTCATCCCATTAATCATTGCCCAATGCTCCAGTCTATCAAGATCCCTCTGCAAGGTGTCCTGTCCCTCAAGAGGGACATCAGCACCTCCCAGTTTGGTACCAGCAAATGTGCATTCCACTCTTAAATCCAGATCATTAATAATCAACATATTGAATAGAACTGGCCCTAAAATTGAGCTCTGAGGAACACTGATGATATTCTGGTACGATTTTTTTTTTTTAGGAATTTGACTTTGAGAGGGTAGGCTGTCACCAGCTGTCACATAACTGTTACTGCACAGTGAATGAGCAACAACTCACTCTAAAAGCCTGGCTTTATTTTTATTCAGAAGGATTGAAGCAGCACCTCCAAGGGACACTCAGTTGTTACTATCAAATAAACAGCTTGCTTGGAGAAGATAGCATTCAAAGCTCATACCAGGTACTTGCTATCGCATGTCCACAGAAACAGGTCTCTTCCTGACTCAGTCACTACCACGATTACATGACATCCTGGAATATATTAACAAATATTTTTCTGAGCAAAAATTAATAAAAAGTCGAATTTACTTTCCTTCTGGCACTTCTATATTCAAACATGTAAAACTCATTTATGTGCATACGGTTATGTGTATATAAACATACACATCTACATTACCTTTATATATTCAGTTTCCTTTTTTTTTATAGTGTAGCCCTTAGCTGTCATACTGGAATATACAACAGGTCGTTCAGTGTGTTATGCCATACACTGTATGACATCATTTCCCGTTATGCTCCAGAAAATAGAGTTTATGAAGTTTATTAGGAAGTCTTTGGCAGCCCCCCAGCCTTCCCTGCGGCGCTGTCCCGGTGTCTGTGCCCGCGGTGTGTGACGGAGGCGCCGCTGGACGCGGCGATCCAGAGGAGGGCGTGCTGCGGCTTCGGAAAGTGACCGCGTCCCTGGAGCCCCGAGCGGGCACAGAGCACCGTCAACAGCCCAAAATCAGCAGCGGGAGCAGCACACGGCTGTAAGGGGAGGCGGGTGAGTGCAGGAAGCCAGGAGAGTGCAATCCCCCCTCCCGGGCACACCGAGTGCTCACTATTGCCGGGGATCTGGGGATGGCTGCCCTCCCCATCCCTGCGCTCCCCGGCAGCTGGGAGCTCTCCCACCGCCTGCTCTCCCAGCCTTTCCCCTGCTCTTCTTTGGACTTCTCCAAGCAAATCATCACACAACGACCCTTGGATTTCAAGAAGTTTTGTAGCGTGGGAGGTCTGGAGTGAAGGGTGAAGATTTTAATCCTGGTCGGTTGTCTGAGCTGCTAAACACCAATGGCTTCTCAGATTTTTAGGCTGAGCTCGCTGAAAACACATATTTAATATTGAACCCGAGCCAGTTCCTATCAGAAAAGAGGTCCCATATCCATTTATGAAAAAGACTATTCAAAATTGGACACTCAGCCGATGGTACAATCATTAAAAATATCTCTTTTGTAAACAGACAGGATAAGGGACATCCCAAAGATGAGCTGAGGTGGTCAGAGCATGGTGCTGGATAACACCGAGGTTGTGGGTTCAATCCCTGTAGGGGCCATTCATTTAAGAGTTGGACTTGATGACCCTTGTGGGTTGCTTCTAACTCAGAATATTTTCTGTAAAATATTATGAAATTTTGGGACAAGAACAAACATAAAAAGCTTATCAGAGGATTTGGATCTCTGAATACCAAAGGAAATACCTGCACACTCTGCCCTCCCCAACAATTTATGAGCTTTACTTTATCAATCCTGTGCCTTTGGAAACGCCTAAGAATCATGAAGGAAAGAAATCCTGCCTTTGAATAAAAGTTGTCTTTTAAGTTTCACATCTTTCCTACAGTAAAAGAATATTTTTAAATGGGAGAAGCTCCACTTGTTAAAAAAGCTTCACTAACAGCTGGCAGGAGCCTTTTTGCTTGAAACAGCAAATATATTTCAAACCATTCATCTTCAGATGAAAATAAAAGAAAACATATAGGAATGGTATATTTAAAGAAAATTATAATGTAGATGAATGTTTCATTTTTTAAAGTATGAAGTATTTTTAACATTATCAACTTTCATGTAACTCTATTATGCAGAAATAACTGTTATGGCATTTTTAACATTTAAATTCTATTACTTTTCAATTATTTGATTTGGTAAGGATTTTTATTAAGTGAAAGCTAGGATAGCTTTCGTGTCTTCTAATGCATTCTGTTACTGTATTGCTGAAGTCAATGGCAGCTTTTCCATGGACTTGAGTAAGAATTGAACTTTACAGTCAGTGGAGGGATCTTAGTTCATCTTGATAAAAGGTGAGTACTTTGAATTGCTAAACAGTTTTTGATAACTTTTGGGCAAATAAATATCTTGAGGCACTTATTGAAAGACTAGACAATGTCCTACTCTGCTGCCCTGAAAATATGCACTTTTTACCTTTTCATGGTCTTTTAAATCTGAATTTCCTGTCTTGACCTGTGAACTGTTATGATACATAGTTAAACAGTCATGACCTTTTATTTCTGTGGTGTTTCATTCCACAAGACCTGCATTTCAACACCTCCCATGCTGGTGCTGTGTCTGCAGCACAGTTTGAAAAATGCTCTGGGTTCCTTTCAAATGAAATACAGTGTGGATTTAAGATGGTCAAGCTGACCACTGTAACGCATCAGAGAGCTGGCATAGTCCGTGACATCTGACCAATGAAAAATACTCATTCTTTCCACAATATTCAGCGGGTCCTGCAATTTTTCTCTCAACAGGAGACAAAATGTTAGGTTACAGAACCCTTAAAATTCCCTGCTGGATCTCACAGAATCTGCAAGTCCCACCCCGTGGAGAATGCCACTTTGTGGCAGTCTCTGCACATTCCCTGAAAGAGTTCAAATTCTTTACACCAATTGAACGCATTTCTGTCTCGTTTGAATGGCAGAGTGAATGGAGACACTTGAGAGTTCTTGGTCGCAGACATTCTAATTGATCTCTTGGCTGCAGTATACTGTAATTTGTATGGAAATATGCATTTCTCTCTGGAGGCTGTCCTGCAGTGGACTAAGCATAGCCATGTCACCTAACAAGAGCACTTTATGAACCATAATTTTCTCTGTTCAAATTATATCTCTCAACTTAGGACGTGCATGAAGAACCTTTCCATATACACACACACACACAGGAGAGAACCTGTCAAAACATGTAGCTTTGATAACATTGACTCAAAACCTGAACGCTTAACAAGAGCTCTCTATGAAATAAATGGAGAAGAGACTAAAAATCATGTTCTCTTAGGCTAAACTGCTTTCCACGCTATCTACAAGACAGCCTCAGCTGTGGTGTCCCTGGTGCAAATCTCATTAGATAGGCTGGTGAGTTATGCACGCAGAAACAGACTTCTAAGGATTGCTCTGCCGAGAGGGGGAATTGGCAGCACACAGAGCACTTCCCTTCCCACTCCCCATGCTGTGGGATCTGGTGAATCCCCAGCTGTGCTCTAAAGCAGACCTGTCAGGTCTCATGCACCGACTCACTCTTTTGTGTCACACCCTGTCACCGCCGGCATTGCACATCTCTGCACGGCGGTACCGCCGCCTCTCTCCCGCTTCTGGATCCCACACAGCAGATGCAGGTGGTCAGTGTGCTGGGTCATTATCTGACCAGCTGCATCTGATGTGAGGGTCAAGGAGCAGAAGAAAGGTCACAGTCCTGGCACTGCAGCTGGGGAATGTGCTCTTTAGCAGGACCTAGTGCTGACAGGAGCCCTGCTAGAAGGCGTGCTCCCCTCTCAGGGCTGTGTGCTGCAGGATTTGGCTCTTTAATGACTGGACAGATGCTTATCACCTAACCTTGCACTGGGATCTGTGCCCCAGCACACGGAACCTCATGTCTGAAAACCAGAGACTTAACGGGTTTGTGTCATAGGCTTAGCTTTCCCATGAATTTCTTCAAGAGACACGACGAGACCTCAGAGATCTGGCTGGTATTTCCACAAGAAACCTTTTGCTGACCTTACCTTTACCCTTGTGCTTTTACTGATCAGCTATTGGAGAAACAGAAACAACAACATGAATTGTTTTTTTTGAATTTATTTTATTTACAGAATAAAAAGGCAATAAAGAAGCACTTACTCTGAAGGTAACAGTTGTGGACTGATTTATGCCTACTTCTGAGACTCTCTTGGTGGCAATCAAAAATTACATTTCATAAATACATGTTTGTATACAGTTACTTAAAATGGAAAAGGCAATTTTTTTCATTCCTGAGGTTTTAAATGTCATCCACCCAAAAAAAGAACTGTTAACATTTTAGCTGCCCTCAGTAGAGGAGGCCAGTGACTGACATATGAAAAGCCTCAAGGCTGTAGTTATTTACAAATTTTGATTTTTTAGATTCTTCCACATGTTTAATTCTGCTCCTCACCATAAACCTTCCCGCTGCATTTCATTGACTGGCATTCTAACAATAATTTTATTTATTCTTAACATTTTTTTTCTGGCCTGATTTTTCATCTCCTTCAGTACTATGTCAAGGAACAACAAGAGCTGGGAAATATCTTTATGCAGAAAACTTCCATTTGGTTTTGTTTGCCATTTATCCCACACTGATGGATGCAGCAGGATTTCACTGCTGCACATGACCCTCTGTGGTATTTCCATAAAAACAGGAAGAGCACTGCTTAAACAGAGGCATAATAAATTAGCAGAATTTAACAATTTTCGTCACAAATGTATTCCCAAAATCCAGTAAAATAAGACTGAGGAAAAAATTAGATAGGCTGTGCTATATATTAATTAGAATGAAATGGTTTATTTGTCAGAAGAACTCCCTTTGGCAGAGCCTCCACTGACAACCACATATTGTTTAGGGGATCACATTTGTTGGAACATAGATATCTGTTCTTTAAGGCATTAAATCTTTCATTATACCTGAAAACCACAGTCCTCAAATGTAGGGAGAACTTCTGATCTTAAAGATTAATAATTTCTGTTACATTTCCTGAATCTCAATTAGTAATGTGCAACTGCAGTTACTTTTATGTACTGAGTCCTTAATGTCTGCAAGGCTGAAAATCTTAGTGCCTTTTAAAATTTCATTTCATCTACAGGAGCAAACACAAAAAACACCCTAAAAAACAATAAACAGGCTACCCTATCCCAAATAATCCAATCCAATTAAAATAATAATGTTATTTCATATGGGACAACGGATAAAACCCAAGCAGACAATCTGTTTAAAACTTTAAAACAGTAATTCATGGCAAAAGAAACTTTTAAATGGAATGTGTAAGTCTGCTATCCATCTTATAAGGTAAAAAGCAGTGGCAAAGTAACATAGAAAAGATATAAAAACTGTCAAATACTTCAAGAATTTAGAGTATGTTTCAAAGACAGGTGTATTAATAACTCCCTCAGTGTGTAAAAAACTGTACCCATATTCAGAAGAGTCATTAATTATGCTTAACCTTCAATAGCAGTCTGTCCACAATACAATTCTGCAGAACTTAATGTGTATCTGCTTTCTCTAAGCACTTTCCTCTCTAGTTGTAGCATTTTCAGCTATCACTGTTGACTGCTATTTCTGATCAAAGTGAAATAAATATTAGCCCCTGCAGGTATCATTCACCCTCCTTTTTCCTATGGTCAAATGAATCCAGATATTCAAGAGGAAAACCAGCAATCAGAATTCCACACAACATCTAAATCCTCAGTTGTCAGGTTCCACCCAAGAACTTGAGCCTTCCTGTTCCCATATGTTTATATGCCACATTTCACCCTTTATATTCCACTTGCTGCCTTTCCATGTGCTACCACCAGCTACAAGTGGGTTTGCTATTGTCATTTCACTAACCCTAAAGAAACTTAATTCTATCTTCAAAGTCGTTGTATGAGTGGAGTGGAGGCACCTCCCAGAAAGTGGATTCAGTAAAATAAAGCAGAAGCAGATGAGAACTTGCTGGGCATTTTTCCTGTGTGTAAAGTTGTAACCCGCATGCAAGAAGATCTCAAGAAACCTTAAATTCTCCAGAGCCAAGCACCCCTTCTAAAAACATTCCCACCAATTCACTTCTTCTTTCTTAATTTTGCTCACAGTTCTAACAACAGTTGATCTTACACATCTGCTTTAACACGAGTGAAAGAAAGAATGGGATCTACATTTCCTGGGCATTACTCAGCTTTGAGTAATCCCCAGCACCCCCATGCCTCCACTTAGAAAGGAAAATGTTATTGGAAAGGTTTGGCAGATGAGCCACCTTGTGCAAAAGTCAAAGTTTTAGATACCTTGTTGCCTTTGTGTTCCCTGCGCTGCACACATTGGAACTAAGCCCAAAGGAACAGCCCCATTTCCCAGCCCTCAGCAATCTTCTCTCCCCTTCCTCCCTTCTCCCCTCAGTATTCCCAGCGAGTTAATCAGTTCTTGCACACCTGCACAAAGGACAGCTTTTTTTAAAAATCTCATGATTACACTTTGCAGTACATTGCAATGGTGATAAAAGGGGCATCTCTGTTTAGCCTTACCTGGCTTCTAGATTTCAGTCAAAACAAAGCTTAATTTTAAGAATGATTCTTGCTACCTTCTCGTTATTACATAAGATTCAGATATTACATTTCTGTCTTTATTAACTGATAATCTGTGTTACTCTGGATGTCCAGCACTTTATTTACTTAGTTTCCCAAAGAGAGAATAAACAATTTAATAATTTAATTCCTGAAAGTTTTCTGATTTTTCCCTCCCCAATTTTTTTATTTTTGTTGTAGTTGTTGTTGTTGGTGGTGGTGGTGGTGGTGGTGGTGCTTCATTCTGCTATTGACTGTAAAACAGATAGACAAGAAAAAACAAGGATGGAAAATGCTAATGGCCAGGATTAATTAATCAAAGAAAGATGACATTAATGTTTCCTACCGGCAGGTTTGCAGCTCTATATTTTGCTTCAGTGGATCCTTAGAAAAATCTAGAAATACACACAGGACACGGAAATGAAAAGAATGCAGAAGCTGTTCTGTGTTTGGGATTGATTCTACTTCCTCCTATTAATTTCCTCTACTATTTGAAAATAAATAAAGAAAAGACACACACCCCATGACTTTATATTTATTTCCAGTCAAAAGAAGATTTGCTCTTTTTTTTTTTTCCTTTTTTTTTTCTTTTTTTTTTAGATACTATAAAGGCTGAACACTCAACTAACCCACTGTGTTTAGGTTTCCCTGAGTGCTTCACAGAGATTTGTTAAAGATATAAAATAGCACACCAAACAATGAAAGAGCTTGTTTCCCCAACCATTTCTGTTGAAAGCTACTTTGTATTTGTTCCTATGCAACAAAAATTAAGTTTATGTGTAGGTGTTCCATGTTTTTACAAACTCTACACTCCTTAGTTGTTATAAGATTAAAACAATTTTCTCCCTCAGTAAATGCTTCCCTTGAAAACCACTGGAAGCACATAATTCATCTGTCCATTTATAGCTTCTATTTTCTTCTAGGCACCGAGAAACTACTGATTGTGATTGTTGTTTTCCCTTTTAAGAAGCTGATGTTGAACAAGTGACAGATAAGACAATTTAATGTTTTGGTGACCATACAGATCGATTTTTCATTTATTCTGAAGTTTAAAAGACAAAAAAGACAAGCAGCTAAGGTATGATTGCAGAGATTTTGTTTAGCAAATTACTCTTCTATACCCAGAAAATTTAACAGGCACTCTCATTAAACCTGCAGGGAGTTTTAAGGTAGCATTAGTACCAATATTTTTCAAAAAATGCAGTCAAAGATTTTTCCCCTGAACCATTTTCTTCTCTTTGGAATCTATCAGAATGGTTTGGAGATACAGTACAAGTCTTCAGGTGTGAATAATAGAAAAAGAAGAGAAAAAAAGAAATTTATTACCACAGGCTGCAGAAGGTCTCAATAAAAAGATAAATGAAAAGGGAACATTTGGGGGTTTCTGAATTGGACAGAGAAATGGAAAAACTAAGTCTGGGAAAGTGTATGGAAAAGGTAGGGATTGGTATCACACTTCACATGGTTTCAAGCATGAAGACACTAAACACTGCTGAAACCTGCTGTTCTGCATGAAGAAATCCTTCTGGGGAGAGCAGGGGGCCTTGGGTGTCTGACCTGGCTGTCCTCAAGAAGTTTAACGACGAAGAACACCTGAGTCAAAATCTTCTTATTTCCATTTATTCTTCAGGAGACTAAACTTGGATGCCAGAACTGTTTATCTGTACCCAGTCCTGATGTCAGGTAAGGTGGTACCTGCAGGAACTTACGCAGTTTTCATGATATTACACAAAAATAAAAACTGAGATGGCTAATCAACACTGAGTAGTCAACAGAGACATTTAAATTGCTTTCAGTAATATCCTAAATAGCTTTCAGTCATATTTCAGTAATAACCACCGTTTTCAGCTTACTGGATATTTGCAAGAAATTTTAAAATTATGTCAAGGATTTGATAGGGATAGCCCAAGCATTCCTAGAAATGTCCTGGAGATACAATGTTGTCTTATATTCACAAGTCTTACTGCCTTTGCTCTGTTAAACATCAGGGAATCACTAGAAAAAAACCAAAATTTTAGATTCAGAAATCTCAAAATTAATCCTAGAGATAAGCCTGGTTCCATCTACCTATGGATAGCTAGATAAAAAAACATGAAGTACTAAAAAATGTTTCTTGTTCTTATGAAGCAATTTTTTCTGCCTGCTTATTTTACTGAT
>VZUA01075234.1:0-15744 GCA_013401035.1 Horornis vulcanius | reverse complement strand
GCTTTGTGTAGGACTGTGTAGAATCCCTGAGTTGGCATCTGCACTGAACTCTGATCTTTGAGGCCAAGAAGGGAGCAGGACACAGTGGCTGAAGAGGCAGATGTTTTGTAACACTGCATAACCTGGACTTAGACCTGTGAATGTGTTAGCACATGGATAAAGGAAAATACCTTTTTGATTGAAGGTGTGTAAAAAATTAAGAAATACCTAAATATTTAACTAGGGAACCTGACAATATTTAATGTGACCAGAGCTGACTTTCAGCAGGTCTTTAAAACACTTACGTAGGTAATTCTCAAATGTAGTGACACATGGAAATAAACTTCCTCTGAAAATAATGAAGAAAGTATTACCATCACATGAATACTTACTAAAAAAATTGTAGGTGAGTCCCATGCTTTTGCTAAGTTTATTGGTAAATGCTTGCTGAAAAAAAAATGCCCACACTGCTGTTGATATGTCACCTCAGCAATAATTGTGTGTTATTTAAAGGAGAGATCTGTAGCCTGAAAACTAATTCATGTTAAATACAACAATAGACCATTTTTGTCTTGTGCTATTTTTACAAAAGCTATTTATCAGAGGCTCTGTGTCTAAACAGAGCTCAAAGGTTCAGCTTATCAGTCAGAAAAGTGCTATTTCCTATGAAAATATGGCCATATAACATACCTCATGGTTTCTGTGGCCAGCCCTTTCCATTTTAGCTGCTCTACTTTTGGTTCACCACCCGTTCTAGTAAGCTCATTTTGTCCTCCCTGACGATAAGAGCCTTCCAGCTCCCACCTCCTCTCCTGTCAGGTGTCCCTCTTAAACCACAGGTTGTATTTGTTTCCTACATTGTCTTGTGCTCTGACCCTCACCAGTGGAAAATCACATCTCGTTATTCAGAAAGATCATGTCTGTTTTTCAGATGCAAGTATCTCCCAACCCCAAGTCTGCTTCAGGTTCCCTTGGATTTTTTCAGCTCTCGTTCATAAGAAGCAACTCTCAGCACATCTATTGTTTCAGCTAGTTAATGAAAATCATCTTTTTTCTTCTTCAAGCAAGAAAAAGATTTCTTCAAACAAGTAAAAGATTTCAAATTACATGGCAACTTCAAATCTGGTTTAGATATCAACATAGGCATATTACCTGTGCCCTTACACTATCCCTTAAAAAATGTTCAAGCTCTTTAAGTGGTTCAGCCTGTGGGAAGCTGCTGTGGTGTGCTAGGCAGTCCTAGCCCTGCCCTGACCAGTGCTTTGCAAGCTCCCAAGCGATGGGGAAACTAAATGACCCCCTCCAGGGACAAACCAGGGGTTAAGCAAACTGATAAGGAACTCGGAATCAGCTTAGAAATGCAAAATGTCACACTGCTGATTATTTTCTCAGCAGTGTCTTGTCTCTGTGTGAAATGCCCTCTCCTGGTTCCCAAAGGTTCAGTACACAGTGGGAGTTGATTCTGCTGCCAGGGGTGTGTACAGCAGTGCTCCTGGCCTGTGCTATCCAGAGCAACCCTGCAGCTGTAGCAGGATCCCAGCAGACTTGGTATTAGCCAACAGAAAATATGTGGTCTTGTTGGACACCTTCCCCAAAGCAGATGCCTCAGATTTGCATTCTCCCAATCTGAACAGTCTTTTTAGATACTTTCCTCCTTCTCAGGAGCCCATTGCCACCTGCTTCCCCACTCACAAAATGCATGTCTGGCTTGTGCTGAGCTGTAAGCCAGCAGGCTCTAAGGTGCTTTGGAGTGCACTTTGGCATTCAGATTTTGTAGACCCAAAATATATTATTTTGAACTGTGTATGATCTAAAAATGTATCTACTTTATTTAAATCTTCAAGCTTTGGGGCACTAGTGACAGAGGTGAATGAAACTTAAAATTGCTGGGCTTTAAGATCCTGCAGAGAGCTGTAGCATCCATTTCTAAAGTTCCTTTGAACTATTAATACCAGTGAAGCCATCATTGTGCAGGGCAGGTTTCTGCATTGCTTCTGCAGGAAGGCAGTTTTGAAGGTCTAAAATCCATCTTGGTAAGAGTTGTTCAGAAATTTGTGTGCCCTTAAAATAACTGGAAGAAAGAAAACACAAATGCATATTAACTAAGGGCCTCTTCTAAATGCATGGGTACTCTGGTTGTTGATAACTACTGATAATTAAGCTTTAACATGTATTCTGCCCTTGTGTCTGCACAGGATGACTTGGCAGATGCAGTGACCCTGGATGGCCGTTCGATTTTCCAGGCTGGGAGGGAGTATGGTCTGAAACCTGTGGTTGGGGAAGTATATGATCAAGGTATATTCTGACTAAGAACCTTTTAGATTACTTAAAGTGTATAAGAATAAGCTTGTATTTACTGTTTGCATTTTATTTGGAGTCTTCTTGAAGACTAAACAGTGGGACTGGTCAGGTTCCCTCTTGGTTGCTCCTGCCTGTAACAGACTGCTTGGGGAAACAGGAGACACAGGGCTGTGGTCAAGTCTGTCCTGAAGCATTTGGGTCAGAGTTGCTTTTCCTGGAATAAGTTTGTTGGGTTGTTTTTTGTTTGTTTTTTACTGTCTTTCTGTTTTGTGTGTTCTCTATTCCATACTTTTCAGATTAATGAATTGCTAAGCATAAATCACTTGGTTTATCACTCAGTCCTATACATTAGAATAATTAGATTTTGGTTTTACTAATGTATGATTACCTGCTGCAAGAAAGGAAGTACTAGATTCTGCTTCTTGTCTGTTCTTAAGGTCTGGGTGACCTTAAGCTTTGAGTTCCTTTCAAGGCAAAAACAATAATTCAGTGGTGACTTGTCATCCTGACTAAGGGCTCAGTATCAACACATTTGTGTAGTTCAGAGCTGGATGATGCCCCCCCCCCAACTTCCCTGCAAGGGAAGGGAGAGCTCTGGAAGCGGTTTGTTGGCAGTGCTGTCCCATCACTCTTGTGAGATGGTGCTGGATTTGTTTTGTAGATGAGTGTTAGTGTTACCTGGCCAAAGGCATCCTCAGAAGTGGCTGTTGAGGTCAGTCCACAGGATCTTGGATCATCTGCAGCAGCCCCCCACCCCATTAAACACATCATGACTCTGGTGAGGGACCTGTACTTTGGCTTCTCAAAACCAAATGGGCCTCAGGATCCAGAGGCTGACTATCTCCATTAGTCAGGCTATGAGCTTGTATCAGAGAAAAGTGGAAGAGATTTAATGTCTGATATAAATAAAGTCAGATAGAATGACCTTATGATAACTTCAAACCCTCAGCTCTTGACTCTGAGTTATATTAAACTGTAAAAGAAAGAGAATGAAATCAGCTGTGATGCTGCAGAGACATCAGTTGACTCTGCTGTAATAAAATTAAGATCAACTGGGGAGTAAATTGTATTGGTTTCAATTCAATCCAAATATATCTAGAATCATATAAAACTTCTTCCTGAAAGGAACCTCACTTTCAAAGCAGAGTGACCTCCAAAGTTAGAGCAGATTGCCTGTGGACTGACAATTAACATAGAAAAAATTCAGAATACATTGATTCAGGTTCTCAGCAAGGATGAGAACACAGTGACTTCCTTATGGGTAGGGCAGGCACAAGAGTCCAAAAATCAGTGTCTGTCACTGTAATGCTGCTGTGGGGCTACTTAGGTTGCTTCTCTTTCTTCCTATGCTGCAGAGATTGGAACTTCCTATTATGCTGTGGCTGTGGTAAAGAGGAGCTCCAACATCACCATCAACAGCTTGAAGGGTGTGCGCTCCTGTCACACGGGCATCAACAGGACTGCAGGCTGGGACGTGCCAGTGGGCTACCTCACTGACTCTGGGCACCTGGCACCAATGGGATGTGACCTCCCAAAAGGCAAGAGTTACAGGGCAAAGATCTCTTCAGCAGTGCTCTCCCAATGGTCTTGGGACCCTCTGTGTGTGTACAGAAATGTGTGACTCAGCTGCTGTTTTGTCCTTTGACTTTGATGCTCCTTATACGATCCTAATGTAGGTCTGATGAAAACTGCAGGGTTGTGGTTTTTTTAAACTTGGAAACTATCTTTTAAGAAGAAAATAACTTGTGCCTTCTGGATCTTTTTAGCGATGTACTGTGTGGATGTGTTAAAATGAAATGGATCTTGTTTATTCTTTGCTAAAAATGCCTCATTCTAATTTTGCATTTAGCTGTAAGTGACTATTTCAATGCAAGCTGTGTTCCTGGAGCAAATGGTGTGAACTATCCCAAATCCCTCTGTCAGCTCTGCAAAGGGGACTCAGAAGGACAGAACAAATGTGAACGAAATTCCCAAGAGCAATACTATGACTACAGTGGGGCTTTCAGGTAAAAATCATGTTTGTCAATTTTTTAATTGCTGTTCCCTGTCCATAGTCATCCTGTTCAGGCCTCACTGACAGGAAACTGAAGCTACAGAGCTTCCAGTTGATCTTGTTAGAAAATCTGTAGTTTTGTTAGGATACCCATGCTTTTAACCTGACTGATCAAAAGCAATTCTTAACCCACTATTTCAGGTATTAATTACCTGAATATTAAACCAAATGGATATTTAGCACATATACTGGGCAGGGAAAGCCCAGTTCTATTTGCTTTGTCCAGCAGCTGTTGACACAATCTGAGTGTTTCAGCAAGCTTTACTGACTTACCTTTCCCAGTAAAACGTGATGATCCTTGGAGCCTGAGAGCTGAACTGCTGCCCTACTTGGCTATTTCAGTTATCCCACCTCAGCTGCGCTGAATTACTGAGTTGCTCTGCCCTCCATTTTTGCACACCAGTCTTTATTTTCCTCCTTCCCATCAGTGTGCTGTTGCAGCTCCCAGACCCTGAGTCATGGCATTAACAAGGGAAGAATTTGCTTGTGAGAAACATTTGCTCCTCCCTGCGTATTCCCCAAAGGATTGTGTGACTGCCTTAGACACAGAACTGTCCTGGACAAAGAAGGTCATGGTGTTTGTCCCAGGCAGCACTGAGCATGTTGTTCATATTCACCAAATGACAATGATAGTTTACTTCATGCTCTAACAGCCACTGGTCTCTGCCTTGAGCAAAACTCTCAGCACAAGGAAATAGGTCAGTGTCTGTGGCTGATGGAACGGAGCACAGAGCCCTCAGGCTGTCAGCTGGCAGTGGCCAGAGCACAGGGGTTTTGTAATGCATCTTTGTGGTTGGATTTATATTTATTAGGTGTTTGGCTGAAAATGCTGGAGAGGTCGCTTTTGTGAAGCACAGCACAGTGCCTGAATATACAGATGGTGAGTAATTCTGAAGCTTGTTGAATAATGGCTGCAAGGTCTGAAATATGGTGTTTGTAATGACAGTATAATATCAAATCTTCAATGTATTTTGAATTGAGGAATCAGCAAAACAATGTTGTGATAGTGCAAACAGATGTACCCTTTGAGGTGTGCACCAGGAGATAGAGATTTATGTTTTTTTAAATGCTTCATGGTTTCAGTATAAGGTGAAAGTGGAATGTCAAGCTGCTTCTGGAAAGAGACCTTCAACACCAGAAAACTCTTTTTATATAGACCTGGGCTGTTACCTTGCTCCAGCCTGCCAAGGCATTCAGTGGAGACTAGGAGAGAGTTAACCTGCCCTGTCTGGCACTGTGTGAAAACTACCTTGAGCATAACATTGCTTTAATATCATGGACCTGTCTAACCCAGGGAAAAAAAGCCCAAAAAGTGTTGTATGTGATCCTAAACTAGGGATGCTCTTGATAGTGCTGCAGACCCCAGTACAGCTCAGTGCAGTTCCACAAATGTTACAGGACTAAAGAACCACAAAGATGCACAGGATATGCTGTTCAGAGGTGCTCAGGAGACGTGTGTTCTGTTCCACGTGTGCAAGCGAGGCTTAGAGCAGGCTTGGAGCCAGAAGCATCAGCCCCAGCTGATGTCTGTTCCTTAAGCACATCCTGTCTGGTTTCAGGGAGAAGCTTTTCTTCCTGGGCCCAGCGGCTCCGCTCCCGGGACTTCCAGCTCCTGTGCCGCGACGGCAGAAGAGCTGATGTGACAGAGTGGAGGAGCTGCCACCTGGCCCGGGTCCCCGCTCGCGCCGTGGTCGTGCGGCCGGACACAGACGGGACGCTTCTCTTCCAGCTCCTAAACCAGGGGCAGGTACGAGGCCGTTTCTTCATTGCTCCTTTGCCTTTTAGAAGGGCTCTCCCAGCTGTCTAACCAAACTGAAAAGGGGATGTCTGAGCACCTTTGGCTCTGCGGGGTTGGAAGGGGCATGGGATGTCACACATCCCAGATGGAGCAGTGTGTGACTGGTGCTTCTTTCTTTAACATTACAGCAAAGATTTAATGGGGTGGGCGCCAAGTTTCAGATGTTTGACTCTGCAGTCTACGGTGCCCAAAATCTTCTGTTCCGAGATGCCACCACAGAGCTCGTTGCAATCACAGCTCCGAATTACCAGGCGTGGCTGGGTGATGAGTATCTTCATGCCATGCAAGCTCTGAGCTGCAACCCCAACAGTAAGTTGTCTGTAGATTCCTCTTTGTAAGCAAGAAAAAAGATAGCTGGTAACACAGGTCATCTTGATTCTGCGTTATTTTCTTCTCACTCTTGGAGTGTTACGGCAAGATGGCAGACTGATCTTTGTGCGTGGGCAAAAGTCACTTTTTGACCTAGAAACAATACTGCAGTGCAGAACATTTTCCCGTGCAAATTGGCCAACTTTGTTATAAGATGCAGGCATTTTCTACCCTTTCTTGGTGTATGAGAGGCATTAATCTGGTAAGCTGCTGCTGCTGCCTGGTCCTTAATTTCTTACCTGCTGACAAGAGGAAATAATAATGTGCTGCTGCACAAGTCCCCAGGTAGTCTATAAAAATGGATGAATGGATTCCTAGCAGAGGATTTCTTCCACAAGCTGAAGGAAACCCTCAGTTGCTCTCTATTGAAGCATTATGGTCTTTCCTGCTATCAGAAGAAAGTAGAAATTACTTGATACACATCCTAGGAAAGTCAGAAGCACAAGTTGCAAGAATCTTTGCCTTAAGAAGCTTTAAAATCCAGCAACTGAGCCTCCCAGATGTGATCTGTGCTGTGGCAAAGCCCCTCACCTTCCTGATTTGTCTCTTCTGGGCATTGCTCTGTGACTGTCAGATGTGAGGAAGCTTGTGTTCAGGGTGGCTTTTTGCTGCACTCAACTAACATATTATAGCTGGGTTTAATGGTCAGTAATTGTAGGAATTGTTGTTCCTTTGCTATGGAGAGGTTTGCAGAGTGCACATAACTGCTCATCAGGGAGTGCCCTGGTTCCTGGGCATGTGTAAGTCTGAGCTGAAGGGATGGGGAGCAACACAGAAGCAAATATTTTCAATAACATGTATGGGACACATGTGACAGTGGGCAGTGTGAATCCTTGTTGACTGTTGCAAAGGAAGTGAATGTAGCATTTGCTTTTCAATTTTGTGCAGCAATGCCAGAAAGCCTGAACTGGTGTGTTGTATCCACTGAGGAGATTTGGAAATGTGGTGAAATGGCCGTTGCCTTTAGGAAAAAGAATTTGAAGCCAGCAATTCAGTGTATTTCAGCCAAGACAAAGGAAGAGTGCATGGAGCTGATCCAGGTGGGCTGCTACAATCCTTGTGCCATAAACCAAATGAGCAGAAGCTGCTTTCTGCTAGGTGGGGTTAGATATGTGCACTCACTTTGGTGACAAGTAGAAACGCTGGATTTCAAGATGATCTGTATCTCAGATGGTCTGGATGAGCCTGAACCCTGATGATCTTTGGCTGTCATGAGGGCACTGTTCCCCATCTAACATTTTTGCCTGTGTGTGTGCAATCTTCTGTCCCTGTTTCACTGATGATGCTTTATACACACTTGGGAGGTTTTCTTTAGCAGTGTGATGCTCTTTGCTCTAAGCCTTGCCCTTCAAGGTGCCACAGGTAAAGGTGTCATCATTGTAGCAGGGAAAGTATGTGCTTTCTTTTTCATAGAAATCCTATATTTTATTTTTCAGAAAAAGGAAAGTGATGCTGTAGTTCTGGGTGGAGCTGATATTTACACAGCTGGGAAGACATACGGCCTTGTGCCAGCTGCTGGAGAAAGTTACTCTGGTAAGAAGATCCCATAAATATTCACTTCATTTTTCCAGGTTGTTTGGAAACAGCACTAAAAGCACAGACCTTTGTTCTCAGCCCAGCTGAGAAAGCTGTTTTCAAAAGAAATAAGAATTATTACCCTCATATCATGGATATAAGAGAATATGAGATGAGCTTCTACAGTAAGGCTACTTTCATCTGTCCTGCTGCAGGGCCAGGTTGAGTCTTTGGCAATTCTGAGTCTTGTACCTCTTCATTTTTTTTTTTAATTCTGAAAAAAAAAATATATATTTTTTCAGTAGAAAAAACTAGTATTCACAAATTCAAAATATTTTTAGGAGAAGCAGAACCACAGAAATTGCACAGTAGATTCTAGTTAGAAGCAAATTCTTCCTATCAATGTGGCTGTGTCAGAGTCACTGCTTAAAAGAGGGCTTGTGTCCACAGAGTCACTAAGGCAGAGTTTAAATTTGCTGCAAAACTCACAGAAGTCTTAATGAAGGTTTGAAGTTTTCACATTGCTGAGTTACTTACCCCAAACATTGTTTTTCAGAGGGATGTATTTATAAGAGCTGGTGGGAACAAGCTCTTGTCTGTAGATTATTCAGCTCAGGCATGTAGGAGTCCCAGCTTTCAGACCAGAGGTGAATGCAGCAATGTGAGGCAGCAGAAGTGAAGAGTAATCCCATGTACATCCATACTGCCTGACTAGCAGGGTATTGGTGCAATTGAAGTTGCCACCATATAAGTGTAATGGATCCATAGATGATCACTAAGCTTGGGAATGCATAAGGGAAGCTGTAATGTGTTGAGGTTTTTTTTATTTTTCTATTTTACAAGCTAATGACAGCAGCAATGCATACTATGCTGTGGTGTTGGTGAAACGAAATCCATCCAATGCATTCAGCATCAGTGACCTGAGAGGGAAGAAGTCCTGCCACACAGGATTGGGGAGAAATGCTGGATGGAATATTCCCATTGGTATACTAATTAAGAGGGGGATTATTAAGAACAGAGACTGTAATATTCCTCAAGGTAAGA
This sequence comes from Horornis vulcanius, assembly GCA_013401035.1. NCBI lineage: Eukaryota > Metazoa > Chordata > Aves > Passeriformes > Scotocercidae > Horornis > Horornis vulcanius. The sequence continues at coordinate 6,685 of VZUA01075234.1, read as the reverse complement.
CAACAGTATTACATATCAAAAAGATAGTAATAGTCTAATGATAAACTTTAATTAAGGAAAGTGATTATGATATTTCATAGCTCTTCATTAATCATACCTGTTTGTGAAGAGGTATCGTGTTTTTAATATAATTATTTGAAATTATAAGTTTGCCACCAGTGTGGACTAGTGGAGGGGTCTGAGAATATTACATCTAACATGGAAGTATTCCTTTCCTTTATCACAAAATTATTGGCTAATTTAGATTTGAAGGGGCAGTTTGAGGTCATCTAGTCCAAACAACTGCTTAAAGGTCTGGTAGTTTGTGTTGCTCAGGGCTGTGTCCAGGCAGGTTCTGAGTAACTCCTAGGACAGAGATTACACACAACCTCTCTGGACCCTGTCCCACTACTTGACCATTCTTGGTACAAAGGATTTCTTTTGGAAAGAAGGAAATCAGAATTTTCCTTCACATAACTTTGATCTGTTGTTTCTCAACCTTTTTGCTCTGCATCACTGAGAAGGATCTGGCTCTGTCTTCCTGAAAAACCCGCTGTGTAATTAAGATAGCAGAACCCTGTTAGTTGTCTTATCTCCAGGCTGACCAAGTCCAGCTCTCAGCCTAGTAAGTGGAAGTTGTGCTTCAGCCCTCTGAGCATCCTACTGTCTTTCCACTGTATTTGCTCTAGACTGTCTATGTCCTTTTAACACTGGGAGCTCAGAGATTGCCACAGATGTCAGAGGAGAACCTTCACTTCCCTGACTGCTCCCCCCAGCACAACCCATTATCCTAAGCACTGATGATGCATCCCTGTGCCCCTGTCCAAGAATTTTATTGCATTTATTTTCAAACTGCATTAGGTAATGAAACAATGTAGCACAACAAGAAAAAGATCTGTGAACATAGAACTCCACATTCTACTTCTTATCTATCTCCCAGGAAGCTCTTTGGTTTCATTTCATAGTCAGCTAAATAGTGCTCTAAAAATACTTTAGAAGCTCTAGTTTGTGAATTTCAGTAATGCAGCTGTAACTTCTATTTCTACTGTTCTACTGAAACTTGCACTGGTTATAACTTCATGATGTTGTATCTGCCTTTTTTTTGTGAAGCGCCCACACTTTTCACTCCTTATGTTGCTTTTGTCTTTCCCCAGCTGTGAGTGAGTTTTTCTCCGCCAGCTGCGTGCCCTCAACTGAGCAGGACAATTACCCAGCAAAGCTCTGTCAGCTCTGTATTGGAGATGAGAGTGGAAACAACAAATGCAGTGCAAGTAGCCAAGAACGTTATTACAGCTACAGCGGAGCCTTCAGGTATCTGATACCTACTGTTGTGATTTAGTGTGTCAGCCTGCCAAAATGCAAGGAGCACCTGCTTCCCATCCCAGTCAGCAGACAGAGGTTATTGTTACCTGTTGCAGCAGGTGCCATAAATGAGGAGGGACGTGTGTCCCCAGATGTCCTCTCCAACACGGGTACGGCGTAAGGCATTACACTGGCTCCTGTCAGAGCCTTTGCAGCTTCCCTGCAGACAGCCTGGTGGCCAACAGCCCAACACCTGTGTCTGCACAGAGCACCCACCTTGTGAGGACCTAGTAGATTGTTGTTGGCCTCCAGTCTTGCTTTAATCTAGTGGTATAGTCTGCCACTCTGGATGGGCAGGTCATCCATAGGGAGCTCTAGCATGGAAGCAGGCACCCAGGCACCCAGTAGCCAGGATCTGGCTGCTGTAAGTCCCTGCAGGGAGGGACAGGCTCGTGACAGGCTGGTGGCTGTAGCTGAAGGTAGACTTCTGTATAGCACAAACAGCTATGGACAATGTTCAACTACCAAATCCTCTTCAAAACAATGTTAAAAATAGAGGGGGGATAATAATATAGAATGGAACAAATACTTAGTGCAACAGTGTACATGTACAGATGGGGCCATACCCAAAGACTGTGAAACTCTTAGATGTGGAGTGAGCACTTCCTTTTCCTGACCTTCAGCTCAGAAGGTGAGCTGGCAGAAAGCTGCCTTTTTCCTTCAGGGGAGAAGACTTCAACAGCAGCTGCCTGGTAAATAATGAAGTGTTAGATTTGGATAACTACTTTTTGCAAATCTATTTAGTTGAGTCCAGCTGCTCTGCTGGGTACATGCCTTGCAGGCAAACTCCAGATCCTCTGCTGTACTTCATGGATTAACAGAGCCAGCTCCCAGTCACCAGATGAATGAGCAACAAATGCTGTTACAGGCTGCATGAGCCTTGCTCATAATTCCAAGATTGTGCATTTGATAATAGTGCCCATACAGTCAAACTTTATATGGAGATCACTTTTTGTTTTTAGAGAAGGTATTTAATTCATTGAGTGATACGGGATGTTTTAAGTATTTAAAAAGGTAGAATTAGGGTGAAAAAATGGAGGAGTGCAGGCAGGAATAGGTCTACAGGTGACACTTAGGTGACCCACTCTGAAAGAAGAATGAATTATGGAAGGTGATTGAGATGGACTTAAAATTCAGATTTCCGGGCTCCTTCAACTGTGTCTGTCTTCAGACTAATTTGCTAGAGGTATGAGAGGCCATTGAGTTTGTGTCTATCCCTCTGCCTGAGGCAAATTAAAGTGCACATAGTAGTGAAAAATCTGCTAGGAAAGCTTTTTCTGATGGGGAAATGCACTGAAGAGGCCCAATGAGTCCTTGTTCTCTGCATGACAGTATCAGCCACATTGTGACTTACTGCCTTTGATTAGAAATGTTGATGTTAAACTAGGTGCAATTGAAATATATATGTTTTTGGTAACTGTTACCAGTAATTACTTTCCCTTGTATTTTGTACTGCATAAGCCATGCACAGTTACAGCTTTACATCTGTTTCATTGGTTTCATTATTTTGTTTTAGGAAATGTTTCTTGAAAATACAGAATAAGCTACATAGGCGAAGAGGTGGTTTTAAGGTCCCTTGGCATGTTGGACTACTTCTGCTTCAGAAAATTAGAAGAAATTGAACTTAGTTCTGGAACAATGCCCTTAGAAATGGCAGTTAGATTAACTAGAGATCGCCAATGTACAGGGCTGAAACTGCTGCACTGAATATCACATAATAGATCTTCTATTTCTTTACTCATCTAATACTGGTCTCTTTTGATGTTTTTCACACTGCTTTTAATAATTTTTTCTATTCTATTCCACTCTTGAAATTGTATTTCAGAATATTTTTTTTTATATTTTGTTGCTTTTCTCTCCATCCAAGATGCTAAATTTATCTGGTTTTTCTAACGGACTTTCGGCCCAGTACATTTGTTTGCAGGAATGCCTGTAAAAAAAAATGCATTCTAAACCAATGAGTTATCTAAAAAATGTGGTTCACAGAAAGATGCTTTGAATTGAAAGCACTTATATCTTTGACTTCCTTTAGGTGCCTGGTAGAGGATTCTGGGGATGTGGCCTTTGTGAAGCACTCGACAGTGTTTGAGAACACAGATGGTACTTAGTTTTACATGTCTCTTTATTATAATTCAATTATTTTTTCTTGCTCTAAAGCAGTAATTGCTTAACAATGACCAGTTTCTTTTTTTCAGGTAAAAACACTGCTAGTTGGGCCCAAAAGTTGAAGTCCAGTGATTTCCAGTTACTGTGTCCAAATGGTGCCCGTGCTGAGGTCACCCAGTTTGCCAATTGTCACCTGGCTCAGGTGCCAGCTCAGGCTGTTATGGTTCACCCAGATGTCAATGTTTTTGCTCTATATGGACTACTGGCCAGAGCCCAGGTNGACATGTTTTTCCAGGGTGGGCAGAAGGTATCATGCAAAGATGGCTCAGCTTGGCTCTTCTAGTCTTTCACAGTCCAAGGATAAAGACAACAGGACCATGCTGCCATATCCTGCCCCATGGCACTGGCAGCATGTGCACAGTGCACAGCCCTGTTAGGAGTGTGACAGAGAAGGTAAAGTACAACCCATGTAGCTCACACACTTAAACCAACCTGCTGCACAAGGGATTTCAACTTTTTGCCCAGCCACTGGTTGCAGTAGTAATTTCCCTGGAGTTTAAGGTGTTTTCCCATGGGGCTTTCCCCCATTTCTGTGTTACTTTGAGGTGTGCAAGAAACAGAGTACATGCTAATTCCATTCTGGAATTTTCCTGGGAATGCAATGGAACTTTGCTGGGTTTGTTTATGCTGCAGCCATGTATGTACATAGTAAACCATGCAGGCAGAGTGTGCCTGGGTACCACAGTGAGGTACCTCCTTCTCCATCCTGAAGTTTAAATTAGTTCAAAATCAAGACTGAGTAATATCTCTATGCTAGGCTTCAGTCATGTCTGTAATTCCTGGGCAGCCAAACCCTATATTGCATAACAATATTGAGGCAGGAGATTTTTTTTTAAAAAAAATACAGCTCTTTTTCCAGATAGTAACTAAAAACACAAAATCACAAATGTTTTTGTAATTGCCGGTGGCAGAATTCTGTATCTGGTCTACTGGAGCATCTAAAAGCAAATGCGTTGAGAGATTCTGCAATTGTGTATGAATTTTTCATCTACAAAATGGTTCCTGTCATCTTTCATGTTGTATGACAGGAACATGGCACTTCATCTTGCAAAATGCTCAGAATTTTTCTCTATTTTCAGGTCTACTTTGGAAATAGCAGCAACGGAAATGGATTCAAAATGTTTGATTCTTCAACTTTTCAGGGAAAAGACTTGATTTTTAAGGATTCTGCTGTTGAGATTGTGCCAGTAGAAGAGAGGAGAACGTACAGAGAATGGCTGGGGAGTGAATATATTGAGTCCCTTGAAGGGATGCAAACACCCCAGTGTTCTGGGGCAGGTAACAAGATAACACAATACTCACTGATGGCCACTGTCATCTCCCTGCTTGTTTTATGCCAGATACAAAGCTTGGACTAGCACAGTCCAAGTGGGAACTTCCAGGCCACCTCTGCCCTGCCACTTTATCTTCAGAAAAGCTGCTGTCTGGATAACATGCTGTGCTACCTGTGAATGCCTCTTCCTGCCTCTTTGCAGGGCAAGTGCCAACAGCATCTGCTCATCAGGGAGTGGGGTAGGGCTGGAAGCTGCCCCTGTCTGTGTGGATGGGGTGGAATTTGGGGCAGAAACCGGCAATACAGTATCAACATGGTTTACAAGATCAGTCTAAAACTGGAGCATCTCTGCCATTGTTGCTGATACCGAACCTCCCAGGATTCCCCAGAACTGTTAGATGGATACTGGGTTTCTGACCTGTAGAAAAATTTCTTGGAAGGCAATATCAAAACTCTTGTCTAGTGAATTTCCTCTCTAGTGGCCTCCTGGCTGCTTATGTTCAGACTCCACATTCCCTGCTTTAGCCATCCTACCCTGTTTCTCCTGAGCTCTGCTGCCACAGAGGTAAGTGCACAGAGAATGGACAGGCTGCAGACAGAGACCAGTCCAGCTTCTGCCATGGACAAAGTCTTCTACTTTCCAACAGAAGAAATTAGGGGAAATTTTCAAAATCACTGGATGAAAAAGAAGCCCAAACAGACAGGAATGGGAACTACCCTTGTATAGAGAAAAGAACAAAGCCAAATGTGAGCTTATTGACTTTGCACACCCAGTGCTCTCATGGCTGGCCAGAGATGTCCTGTGATCTTTAGTTTGATGCAGCCTTCATCAAGATCCTCATGACTGTCTTTCTTCCACGTGGGGCAATCCTGAGTGCCTTGTGCATTAAACTTGTATTTGCTGTAGATGAAACAAAGTACTTCATTTCTGAGTAGCCATTTGTATTGGCTGTAGCAATTCAGGTTTTATTTTTATCCATAGCTGCACTAACCACAGATGTTGCTGTGCTGCTGGCAGGCACTGTCCTCCTGACTGTAGAGACCACCTCATGATCCTAGCATTAACAGACATTTAGTGTAATAAAAACCTGGTAAAGCCAGATAGTAATCATGTAAATAAGTGAAAATAGCAAATAAACATGAGAAGTAATCACACTTTAACCAGCCTGGTAGCTAAACTACTGCTTTTCTGGGACACGAACATTTCCCTTTCACTGCCCACTGTCCCGTTGCTCCCAGTTACTGGGGCTGGAGTGGGACACAGACTGATCCCAGCCCCCGGCTGTGCCCGGTGGGGTGAGTGTGTCTGTGCAGGGAGCAGTGATGCCGTGCCCAGCACTCAAACCCATGACTGCAGGCAAGCTGTGCCCAGCTGCGGCCCCCGCTGTGTTTCTTCTCCTTGTGCTTTTGGTCAATTATGAAACAGGGTTTGAACGGGAGCTTGTGCCCAGGTGGCCAGGAAGGCCAGTGGCATCCCGTCTGGCCTGTATCAGGAACAGTGTGGCCAGCAGGCTCAGGGCAGTGATTGTCCCCTGCACTTGGCACTGGTGAGGCCACACCTTGAGTCCTGTGTCCGCTTCTGGGCCTCTCAGTTCAGGAAGGACATTAAAGTGCTGGGATGTATCCAGAGAAGGGTCTGGAGCACGAGTCCCATGGGGAGCTGCTGAGGGGCCCGGGGGTGTTTAGCCTGGAGGAGGCTCCGGGGTGACCTTACCCCGCTCTACAACTCCCTGACAGGAGGATGCAGCCTGGTGGGGATCGGGCTCTTCTCCCAGGCCGTGACAGGACGAGAGAACATACTCAACAGAATTCAAACTGTGCCAGCCGAATTCAGGATGGACGTCAGGAGGTATTCACAGAAAGGGCGATTAGACACCGGAATGGATTGCCCGGGAGGTGGTGGAG